>DWEJ01003319.1:0-10536 GCA_018245835.1 Mysoria sejanus stolli | reverse complement strand
TCTGATTGGCCAGTCTTCAGAATGACGTAGTCTTGTTTACGATACTCGGTGCTTGTGGTATTATGCGTATTCAGCATTTCATGTAAGGCGCGGTCTCTTATTACTGTAGGTATGGCGCCGCTACATTATCACTACTTAAATTTACGTACGTAACATCACGTCTGTAATCCCCGAAGAGGTAGGAATAGGAACGTAGAACACTTCCACGTTCGTTAGTTACGTTTACGTGTCATTATGGAATAGGTGGTGAGCCTATTGCCATACACCGGGCACATATCCAGGCTGCGAGCCAATACTAGAAAAATCTAAATTAGAAAAATTTTTTAGTGCCCGACCCGGATTTTGACCATTTGCTTAAATTTAATTACATTAAAATTTAATAAATAACAACCTCATAGTGCATCGTTTTAAGTATGTAGGTACCTAAGTAATTCAATAAAATAGTTGCGTCGAATTAAAAAATCATATAACTGAGTAGTTAGTAAATGCGCACAGGACAACACCTGAACATTTACTTATATAAATTTAATTAAATCATTTATATAAAAAGCGTATCTCGAGACTGTTATCACGTTAAATGACGTTGTTATCGGTGTAATTTTATTTATGTTGAGTTGCATACAAAATATTTGACATAATACGTTTGAGAACCCCGTCCAATATCATTTGGATAAAATTAGAAAAAAAACTAAATAAATAAATATACCTATGCATGTGTACAACATAAACCTGTGAATACAAAGTTTTAGGTTATAGAACAAATTTTTAATTTTTCTCAAAGCATATTGGAGGAATACAATACATACCAGAAAATAAAGGCCACACAAAAAATAACGACGTCGAGGTATTCATAATACGAGTATATACTCGTATCTCGTATACGCACAAATTAGTTCCTATCTAACAAGAAACTATGTCTTTCGACCGTTATGATAACGCATTGACCCGAAATGAGTTTATACAATATACAGATTAATGTACAACACGTTTTTCATAAGTTTTGACGATAAAATCGTGTTTTTACCAATCTATTCACGACCCGGCACGTGATTAAGTTTTACGCAATCATGTTTCTAAACGATGTCAAGTACTTATCTATTGTTACTATGTAAAAAACTACTGACGCCTTCTTCTCTGCTTAATTACTGGAAGTATTCGTTATTGTTTTCTATACTAATATTATAAAGAGGAAAGATTTGTTTGTTTGTATGTAGCGAATAGGCTTCGAAATTACTGGTCCGATTTGAAAAATTATTTGACCATTATAATCCTACATTATCCATGATGATTATGAGCTATAGAATATTTTCAAAAACGTTAGGGATCCGTATGAAAACTTTGATAATGTAACTCAGTGTGAAAAAAATACCAAATTATATCCTTATATCGCGTACGCTGCGAAAATTATTGACAATAGAGTAAAATAACGTACTACAGTTTTATAGAGGACATAAATATCTACAAATAAGTCTGCGATACCATATGTCTGACTATTACAGTTATGTCACAATAACTAATTTTTCACGTTAAAATATGAAATTGTAACGCCGGTAAAAAGTACGCCACATATTCGTAGTCTGGTATAAATTTTTATCCTAATAAATACATACATACATATTTTCATAGCGGGTGCCTCACGGGGTAGGCAGAGAGCATGGAGTGCCAAATAACCCTATCCTTACAGACCTGACGCGCTTCCTCCACATTCATAATTCTTTTCATTCAAACATGCACGCCGGTTTCGGAGACTTCTGACTCTCCTATCAGCTAGTAATTGGTCTATTCCATCGAGATAGATGAGTCCTGGCCTCCCTCGGCACCTACGTCCCTCAACATTCCTAATGAATCATTTCGTATTCAAGGCTATATCAGTACCTGTAAATTACCCAAGTTTATTAATCACTAGACCGATTTGAAAATTCTTTCATCATTAGATTCTTGATGGACATAGGTGAAAAAAAAACGAAAAAAAATACCCAAAAAAAGATTAAAGAAAATACAGAAAACCTTTATTATAATTTACTCTTTCTTAGTAACCCTCGACGCGAAAGAGGGGTGTGTTTATTAAAACTTATAGTTTATAATATTTTAAATACCCGTGCGGAGTAGGGACGAGCCGCTCTATTTCATAAGTATATACAATAGGTTTAACAAGGTTATCCAGGAAAAATTACAGTGTCAGTTGACTTTTGGTTAAGTTTAAGTAAAGGTCCTCCCAAACTCCATCCTCCGTCCATCCATAGCTGCCCAAGCTAACCTCACCTGCCCCGTGGACACCCTGCTGTACAACATGATGCTGACTACAGTCTGATCAGTGTATTAATATAAATGTCAATCGCTGCAAAGTAGTGATGAATGTAGCAGTGGTACTGCCTAGAGAAAAGACAAAAAGATGAGAGGTGTCAAGGGACACCCGGATGGAACGAAGTGCCTTTGTAATAAAATTTTATTTCTTAAAAGTTATAATAATATTTTTTTTGTTATTAACAAATATAATGTAATATAAACTTAATCAGTAGGCTCAATTATAGTAATAATTGGCTTGTGGTAACTGAAGTAGGCAACATATATTTGGGATTCTATTTTATTTAAATGTTATTATGTTATTATTTTTTATTATTCATTATGTTCAAAAAACCTTTATACACTTAAAAAAAATAATCGTCGCGACACCACACTTTTCAATGTGAAATAGAAAGACGAAACGAAAATAACTGCCTTGCTTTCTATGAGAGAGAGAAACAGAGAAACACGCGCACGCCACACGGCTTACAACTATAGCAAAAAGTGTCGTTACAACTTTCGGGTCTTAATTTTTCCGTGTAGCCCCCTTTCGCAACGCGCGACAAGGAACTTCTTTCCAAAACTTGCGTTTCTGTAAGTTGCCTCAATGTCGTTCATATGTCCGCACATAAATTTATTTCAAAGCAGTTTTTAATATTATTATCGCATCCACTTGCTCGCTGTGGAAACCACTTCCGTATTGATAAACTACTGTGATTCCTTGTATGATCATTTCACACAAGAAATTCCATTCTGTGTGGTAAGTTCAGCAAGTGCAGTCGAAACATGCATCACATATTAGTAACAGAATTAGAATCTAGTAAAGAGACCACTTGCAAAATAATGGTACGTGTAACTATGTTTTTAAAGGAGAAAATATCAGAGAATAAGTTATCTCAGGAGGAAATGTATTATTGACTACCTCGTTGCTCCAATAGTTGCAGGCGCGCCAGTTGTCAAGAGTTCCTGAGTTCGAAACTAGGCTCGTATAGTATTGAGTTTTTTAAATTGAAATTGCTAGTAGTGGTTCATTGTCTGGTTTTGTGTTCGGTGTATAGCTGTGAATTATCATCTCCTATTCCATAACGGGACATAAACATAACTGGTGAGACGTGGGAATGATTTACACTGTGCCTCCTCCTCCACACTCCTGTAATCCTCTTCGAGGATTACAGGAGTGATATCACGTTAAAAAATTTATCGTATTTTTAGAGATTAAGTAATTTCCATCAAAAAAGTTACATAAAATATTTATTTTTTTCCTATTAAATTTTGGAAAGATAAATACTATTTATAAATCTTTGTATTTTTGTAAAACTGAATTCGTACTTTTGTAAAACTGAATTTCTTATTTTAGAATTTACCCTCATTCGACTTAACTTGCTTGGAAGAACATTTTCGAACTGTTCATATTGCTACATATTGTCTGCCCAACAATATTTTTGAGGTAGACGTACAAGGTGCGCAATTGCTAACAGAACTCTGCAATAATAAACTAAAGTAAGTTGTAATGTATTGTGGACTTTGAAAGAACACAGCTACTTAACGATAGTCCTAAAATTATTATATTCCAGTTACAGGATCGTCGGACAATCAATGGCAATTGAACACACTGTTATTGGAGGAGGAACTGTGAAAGTACAAAAACTCGTCTGGACTTTAGGAAAAGAATTACAACAAATGAAATAATATTTAAAATATGTACTTCAAAAATAAATTCAATGTTGCTCGTCTATCGTTAGCTCACTTTGGCAGTCACTAGGGACTCGGTCTGTAAACAATTCTGGTATCTGAAAAAATAAAATATCTACTTTAAATAGTAAACTTTTTTTTCACCTATACTTCAAAATTTATTACTTTTAAATGATTGAATATATCACCCTAGTGGAAATATTTTGGACTTTTTTCTGAAAAAAAGAAAAATTAAACGTGGCATTCGGGGACTGTCGCGGTAAAGCTATTGCATAGCCTTTTTTATCAACTTATGCAATATTTTTTTTATATTTATTCAAGTTTTTTCTTTGATTAGACTATTTCTTCATCACTTTCTTCCTTAATAAATGCACTTTGTTTATTCATATTTGAAGCACTTTATAAACAAATTTTTCGCATACCGCTATTCACTGTTGTACATATATAATAGATACCTATATACTTTCTCAAAAACTGCTGCTTATGTATTCGTCCGATTTCAGAGCAGCTCGTCTCGATCCGTGCGAGCTTAATAGTCTACACGCATACTTGTAGACGCACGCACACAAACACCGAACCGATGTCTGCCGAACCGAAACGACGTTAGACGAAGCACGGCTTTCAACGCCGCACCGCTGTGCCAGTCGTAGTGGAAGATGTTAGGTTTATTTTCGTTACGGAATTTCTCGATTCGGTCGCCGCACTCAAAGCCCGCGATAAAAGCTATGCAATAGCTTGAAACTCTGAGAAAGTCTTTAGAAGTCTAATTCATAGTTATTCTTAAAAACGTCCGAAAAATTTCCACGAGGGCATTATCAGCCTATTGCAGTCCACTGTTGGATATAGGCCTCCCCTGAGGGTTATACCCGTAATTCAGCGCTGACGCTCATCCTCGCTGAAGATCGCAAAGCACAGCTTCTTGCCTACGAGGCTACCCATAAGCGACATAGGCATAGGCAAACTGCGCCATACTACGATCTGTCAGCAGCTTTGATATACCAACGCACATTTCATAATTATATAAATATTTTACTTCACTCTATATAATATTTCATTCCTACAACCTTAAACTAATAATAAAATCTTACATTTACGCATAAAGCATTTTTTCACATATTACAGATAAAACGCTTATGGTTTGCGATTCCATTTATAACAGAAATTTTAAAATTTTTATACATGCCTAAGTGCAGTGCCTAAGTGTATAATATTGTATTGCAGATAGCCATAAAATTTTTTAGTTCGCAACAGCTAGTAAAATAAATTTTATATTCAAATAAATATTTTTAGCCACTAACAGATTAGATAAATATTACACGTACCTGGGGTGTATACGCTTCTACTCTATCTAACAAAGAGTCTGAGTAACCAGGAGTGTAATATCTGCAAGTAAAATGAAAATCTTATGTAAAATAAAATAATAATTTTGTTAAGTACAATAATTACATGCGTTAATTGCTGTTTACCTTACAATTTCTTCTGGGAAACAACTATTAATTACATTAATGTACTCTTTCAAGGACGTTCCTGGAACTGCGTCTATTTCTTGTACTCTCTTAAGAGCGCCAGTGGTAACGAATAATCTTCTAGCTCTTGCGTCATTCGGTAAGATCTAAAATTCGAAAGATAATATTAATTTGGAATAGGTAACACAATTCATTATATTTACGAATAGGTAACACAAATTTAAGACATGTGACGTCAAAAGATATCTGTCAATGTGACATTCTTATAGGTAAACATAAGTATCGCAATTTCAATTTGTTACCTTAATTCGAATTTCATTGTCCTATAATATACAGACGTTTCCAAATGAACATGATCTCAACATTAAATATAAATAATTAGAAATAATGGCGGGTCGAGGCAGGGGTCGTGGCGCCAATTTATCATTAACACATGAGCAACTCCAAGCTTTGGGTACAGGTCGTGGCGAAAACGTTCAAATTCTCACTCCTCCCCCATTATACCCTAAACTAGACACCAAACCTCTGCCATTGAACTGCGATGCGGCCACAGACTACTTACTAATTGTTAAAGACCAATTTATAGAATTTTTACATGAATCGCCGGCTTACGTCAAAGCCAACACGCGCACCGACGGTATCGAACGTTATTCGGACAAGTATAAAATCGCATTGGATGCTAAAAAAGGTAAAGTGCTGAACTGTGTGTGGACGAACATGCCGACGGAGCTGAGACCGCAGGCTCGCCGCGTCCAGGTCACTAGTCGCAAACGAAAACTCGACGATCCGACAATAGTACGACGACTCCAAACACTCGAGAAAAAAGAAACACTGGAAGGATCCACTGACGATGTAGAAATTATTGAAGAGGACGAAAATGTAAAGGCTGGAGATGACAATGAAGAGGAGCTAGAAGATGAACAGGAGCAAGATGAGGAAGTGGATGACGGCACAGATTACGCGAACAACTACTTTGACAATGGTGAGGAGTACGATGAAGAAGATGATAACCTTGATGATGGTCCAGTCTACTAGCTGGTGATTACAATAGAAGGAATAGTGCTTTATTCATCAGCAGATATGTACATAAAGCAAACACACATACACTATATGGGTGGATGAAATCTTACTATTGTCGCAAAGTGGAAAATAATATTACAGAAATAAATTGTATGTTATTACTACATTGATAAATATAAAGTTTTATTGGCTGTTTAACTCACTTTAGCATACTGTGCTAGTACATATTTAAGAATGCCGGCAGGTGCGGCATGCAGCAATGGCTCTAAGGCTGGCCGATGCAGGCAGCACTGTAGGCATTGTTTCAGGGCACATGATGCTCGAGCCTGCACCTCACCAGATGACTTAGGGTTTGTGTACAGCTGTAACCAAAGTCAATCATTGTGATTTTTAATACATATGTACATGCAAAAATAGAATTTTAGTCAATTTATCTTTACCTGTTTTTTACTATTTAAGTAAAAAAAAGTAACTTCACACCTGTAAACCCTGAACAGGTAGGCAGAGGAATGCAGAACATTCCCACATTTCACTGATTAACTATTTAAGTAATTTAGAGATATTGAAAATTTGTCATGAAACTTAACAAATCATCAATTATTGCTGGACATAGGTTTCCTCTGTGAAATTTTTGCTCACAATCCTTGTGCTGATCATGTAGATTGTGCATTTCAGAGCATGGCTTCTTCCTCCACAGAACAGTTAACAAATAAAAATAGCACTAGTACTTGTAGTAGTCTTGGAAAGGCATTAGCAACAGCAACGGCCAGGCTGTGCTGGGGAGAATGCTTGGCAATATGACCCAGTGTCCACGCTGCCGCACACAGCTCTGCTTCTTCAGCTTCCTCGTTTTGCAGAATGTTCACTAAAACAGGGACAGCCTGCAATAAAAAAACAAACAAACTACGTAATATTCCAGTATTTTAGTAATTCCATTTAATTTCTAATTATTAGCTAATTAATCCTACTCTTGGACCTGTCTTCCAATTTAAACTATTAAGAATTTCTAAAATATTTCAAATCTTAAATATATATCAACATAGTGCCTTCTTATATAAAATATTTAGGTACACCTAATTATGTTTCCACCTTTATCAAACCATCAATAAACTGTTCAAGAAGTATTCCTTCAAAATATTAATGCCACAGCTGTTATTTTTCATTTATTTCCCTACTACCTAGCTTACTAACTATTCCATAGTGGGACGTAAACGTAACTGGTGCAACGTGGGAGTGTTCTGCATTCCTCTGCCTGCCTGTTCGGGAATTACAGGCGTGAAGTTACGTTACATTTTAATATAACATTTCATCTTAATGAAGTAGATACTTTCCGAAGAACTCTTGAAATATTATCCAGTTCTTTAGGTCCTTTTACTCATATTAAACAAGTTTAGTACATTAACATCATTATCATTATGACACAACATACATCGTCGCACCAGGTGAGGCCACGTCCTCACACAGCCAGAGCACCAATCATCTGCCCTTGCAGGCCTGGGGTGCTGCTCCTACGTTCACTGGGTTCAGACACTACGGTCCCCCCATCAGCCATCTCAGTAATAGCATAGGCTTGCACATGTAGAATTATAAGAGACTTGATGTAGATATGTATGTATGTAGAATAAGATCCGATCAATTTTATCATTATAATTTTTTCCTACCAAGATTCATTGAGAGAGAGGAACATAGGACCTTCGACTCGACAACGGCCATGGCCAGCTGGTCCGACTGGCCCGCGATGAACCCGAGCGCCATGCACGCGGGCACCCTCGTCCCCGACGCGCTCTCGCTCAGCAGCTCCACGAGCGGGCCGCACCCGCCAGTGTTCACCACTAGCTGCGCCAACTGTTGACAACATCTGCCAGGTCAAGGGCAACTCAAACTACCCGAAAAGCGCTACAGAATTCTACATACGTTTTATAAAATTAAATATTCCCGCCCAACTTTTCTTTAGCCTGTAAGTTTACAATTCCATTTGCCACTTGGAGAATTAAAATAAAATCTTGACGCGATCTCTTTACTATAAGCTTTCTAACATTAAATATCTTAATAAAAACTTTGCTGTGTTAGATTTCCCAACAGTCGTGCTCTAATTGTTGCAGTCTCCAGTGATGTCCTGGATAAGTTATAAACTGCGTCTTAACTTTTTAAATTCGCGATAAGACGCAATTTATAGCGTCTTAATTTTAAACCACTTGCAAACCTTATGTTAGGTACTGCGTCCTATTATAAAACTGAATTGTCGTAATCTTATTTTTTTAAATTTGTGGTTGGAAAGGAAACCCTATGTTGTTATCGGAATAATAATTAATTTGACTGCCTCGTTGGTCATGTTGGTTGCAGGTGCGACTGCTGATCGGGAGGTCTCGGGTCGAACACTACAAAATTTTCTAATTTAGAATTTCTAGTAGTGGTTCGGAGTCTAGATATGTACCCGATGCATGGCAATAGGCTCACAATCTATTCCATAGTGGGACGTAAACGTAACCGGTGAAACGTGGGAGTATTCTGCATTCTTCTGCCTACCTCTTCGGGATTACAGTCGTGAAGGTACGTTTTTTTAGTTAATTTTATGTCATAATTTATTTATAAATGTACAATTATCACTTTGAAAAGTCTATGTAGCTTAATACTTGTATTATGCGTGTCTGAGAAACGTTAACACTTTTACAATTCGTTTGCGGATGTACTGCTACCGCCATTATTTCTGCAGTAAAAACGTGTCATTTTCACAAACATACTAATGATGATATATTTGAATTACGAGGAAGTCAAACTTATCTATACTCTATACAGATAAATATAATTGGAGTGTCTGTTTGTAATGTTAAAATAATCGCTTCTAACCAAATACATATGTATGTATGTTCACACGGTACATACAATAAAATACCATTTTTATCTGTCTGTCTGTTTGTTCCGGCTAATCTCTGAAACGGCTGGTCCGATTATGACGGAATTTTTATTGGCAGATAACTGATGTAATAAGGAGTAACTTAGACTACTTTCATTTTAGAATGTTAGAGTTCCACGCGGACTAAGTCGCGCGCAGAGCTAGTACCTATATATCAATAAAATAGATGAGGCGACTATTTTTAATTTCATGCTTTTTTATAAGCTGCAGTGATAATTTGTCTTCTAGTAATGCCATTACTGAATATAACTCGCAGAAGTTAACTAGGCACCTCGCTGCGATGGTTTCACAGCTAGGCATCGGGATCTGGAGTTAGACGGCGGGAACAAAAGCGCATTCGTTGTGGTAAAAATGCTAAAGCAATTTTCGTGTGGTATTCAGTAGCGACTGACGTCTACGGAGTGCTTGACGAGGTCGCGCAGCAGGCCGGCGGCGGCGCGGCGCACGGGCGCGGCGTCGTGGCCCGCGTGCAGCAGCGCCGGCGGCAGCGCGCCGCCCGCCACGGCCGCCTCGGCCAACTCGGCGCGCGCGCCTGCCACGGCGCCCAGCGCGCACAGCGTGCTGCGCTGGAACGTGCACCGGCTCCCTACCTCATATGTACCATTACATAATTTAAAAAATCCACATCATCAGTATCGACCTATCTCAATCCACTACTGGCTCTCTATCCGGGAGAACCTGAGGAGACCGCTGAGGAGCTTCGCGCGTACCACTCGCGCTGGACATACGAGTTGAACATCACAAAGCAGCGTGGCCTTCGAGGCTGCCAGTCGGCTTAAATAAATTAGGAGAGAGTTCGTAGTTTAAATTTTAAAAATCATATATCTTACCAAGCTTTGCTAATCATATTTTTGAAACGTCATTCGTGTACAATATCTAATTATTTAACATCTCGGACCAGGTTTATTAGATTGTACTTTGGCTGCCTCGTTGGTACTGTTGGTTGCAAGTGGGACTGCCGATCGGAAGGTCCCAGGTTCGATTCGCGGCTCGAACACTACAAAGTTTTCTAGTTTGGATTTTCTAGTAATGGCTCGGGGTCTAGATATGTGCCCGATGCATAGCAATAGGCTCACTACGTATTCCATAGTGGGACATAAACGTAACCGGTGAAACGTGGGAGTGTTCTACATTCCTCTGCCTACCTCTTCGGGGATTACA
>DWEJ01003318.1:0-10537 GCA_018245835.1 Mysoria sejanus stolli | reverse complement strand
TATACATCGAGTAGAAAATAAAATAAACATACAATACTATGTCCATGTCCAGCAGACTAAAAATCAACATCAGCAAGCTGATAAAAGTTTGTAACGGCGTAATGTAGATACTATTTTGATAATAAAAACACTGTATGATGCATCATTAAATTATCTGAATTACTTAAACGGTCGTGGTTTTGACAAAATTATGAGAAATGGCAACGAGAGAGATAAAAAACTTAAAACGAAAATGTTTTTTTAAGATTTATTAAGACTTAAATGGAAAAAGAAGTATAATAATTTTATATTAATAAAACCTATTTATACATGTTTAACATATTAAGAATATGATAAATATATTATGTGGTATGTATGTATAAGGTACACTATTCAACATTCAGATTATACTATTAAAAATTAATTAAATCCTTACACCATTAGTTTAAAGTTTTACGCAAGAACAAATAAATAAGATATAAATTTATATAAATTTACATACCTGGTTTCGCATACCCTTCATTAGGCGTCGTGGGTTGCTCAATTTTGCCTTCGAACAGAATCAATCCTGAGTCGTTGTCTCGTATGAAAAATAAAAACGGACGGTCCACGCGGACGTGCACGCCGTCTCCTATGAGCGGCACGACCATGGCGGCGGTGGCTGCGGCCGCCACCGTACCGCGCTCGTCCACCGTCAGTCGGACGTCGTGCAGGACACTGTTGACTGTGGGCGACCCGCCTTCGAACATCGCTGACAGGTCTGCGTCTTTCGTGAACAGAGTGTTTATACGCATCTGGGGGGAATTGGTTTTATTCAATAACCTTCACGTTTAAGGATTCAGTTAACATGAGTGACATCATCATCAGCCTGTTTTAAGTGAAGTGCTGGCTATATTCGTTCCTTTAGGGGATTTCATCATTTACCCCCAGGCTGGACTAACGCGTTTACTGATCGATTAGTTAATACCAGCTCAATAACATTTTAATTTCTGTTCCTTTCGACAAAAATATACAAGTTCATAAATTTTATAAATATCACATTGCATACAAAACATTCAGTTATAAACAGACCATGGCTTGCCATTAATAGTCCAAAAATATCAAAAAATGAACTTTTTCAATACCAATGGGTAAACGTTATTATAGTTAAAATTCGCATTTGCGTAGCTTTAAATATAAATTTTGAAAGAACTAATAGAAGACACTGAACCAATAAACATATAGGTTTCGCACACTAATGTACCACATAAAAATATACTGTATACAGTATACTGTACACTGTATACTGTAAATAAATATACTGATCATTACATCTACTTACACTTTTTAACGCAGCAACCATATTATCTTTGTATTCAACGCTGAATTTGGGCATAGACAAAAAGATGTCATTAGGCACCAAGAGTTGAGAAATTTGTGACAAACTCATGTACGGAAGATCTCTGATGACAGTCGGGAGCCCATCGCGCTCTTGAGGAACCAGCAGGATCATGGAATACCGCTTGCCCTGGAAAATAGTAACATTAACTGTATAAAATTTTATATTATACTCAAGAAACTGAACTTAATTTATGTACATAAGTAAAATATTATACAAAAACCCCCTCAAAATAAATGTAGAAGTATGATTAGGTTGAAGATTTTGAAATCAGTTTTATGTTAGTCGAAACAATAATACAGAAATACGTGTATACTCGAGGCAATATTTTCAGTTCACAGAAGTAGCAAAAAGCGTCTCCCAAAGACATCGGATATAGTAGTCACTAGTCAATAATAGTGACAACTTTATTTCAATCAGGGAACAAAGATTCTTTAAGGTCGCGAAAGCGATTCTGGTTAAGTACGAGTCAATAGACTTCGCACTACTTATAGAACGTTAGGCAGAAATCTAAGGTGGAGATTATCTCACGATGTTTTCCTTTATCGATAAAGTCATATTTTTGCTTATAACAAACACCATTTTGCAAAGAAAGAGATAGGCGATAGGTCATCCAGGATGCTTAAAGTGAGATGCTGAATGTTAACCCAGTACTAAACTAACATTGCTCGGTCATCACTTACTTTTATAGTGACACTTAAATATTGATTCCCTGGCGGTCAGATTTTAGAACGACAAATAAAGTAGATCTATTACACATTACGAAAACCTATACTATCGATGAAAGTCAAACAACATTTAAAATAAAAAAACTCAAAGTATATTTATTTAGAACGGATGGAACAGGAAAACCTTGAAGAATGACGATGAAGTCGAGCCGAAGAGCTAATTACGCGTAAGTTTGCTTACGTCACATTTTTTTCGCATTGCTGTAACAATTTAAGTTTTTTTCTAGCTTTCGACAGAAATATCCAATGCAAACTTTAGAAACGATCTTAAGCTATTGAATCCAATCCGATCTAGATTGGATTACAATGTCATTATCATTATTAACACCATCAATAAATTCATCAAACCTTTTATTCATTTTCTGATGGATTCGGATCTACCTTCAAATTGATAAGGGTCAGTATCACACATATCAGTATATAACTAGTCAAACTAGATAAAGACATCGAGATTATTATTGGTATTTAAGTATTGACCGACCGACAACAATACAGACGTACTGAATACAGTCGTACGTACAGCAATAATAATGATTGCTTAGTATTTTTCTGTTTTTAACATTTCATATAAAACAAACTTTGAAAACATTTAGGAATTAAACAGGCTAACTTTCGTGGAATTCTAGTTCGTGGGAACATAACAATTAGCTGGGGTAGGAGCAATATTTGCGAAATGGATCAAGCTGTTAATTAAAATTATGATAATGTCTCAAAAGGTGTTACAAGTTTTTGATACCTCATAAGGCAGTTCCACGGCGTGCGCTCTCAAATTTTCAACGTATGCGTAGTTCAACTCCTCTGATAAACACATCATGGCCACATCGTTGCAGATCCCTTGCGTGTAGAAACAGTCGTTGCGAGTGAGGCGTGGGTCGAACGAGTGATGCCAGGCCTCCTTGAAGAACAATGCATTGATGATCAGCATGTCCGATGATGGGCTGATATCAGCTGGAATCGGCGAAGTCATATACAAAATTACAATAATCGATGTCAATAATTTCAGATAAATGAAGGAATAAAAAATCTTATACGCAATATACGATTACATAGGGCAAATACAATATTTGCCCTATGTAATCAAAATAGAAAAGAAGATAACTTTTTTTATCTTCTTTACTATTTTGATTATAAATGAATCAATTCGTACTTCCAAACTTCGTGCTACATACGTCATTCGTACTTCTAAATTAATTAATTACTAAGCGGATGTGTGAAAGAACGATTTCTTAAATACTATCCAAATATTACTATGCAATTTGACAATTTGTCTCGCAGGGAAGGTCTATGTACAGAAATGGACTGCAATAGACTGATGATGATTTTCATACATAAAACAATCATAGATAGTTTACAATATTGCGTAATTTGCACTTTTACATTATCGTACTTGTCCTGGAATCAATGATATTTATGGACATCCTACACCTTATGCACCTTCTTATTGACATTTTAAACTTTATTAAAATAATAAACAGCCCAAAGAGATAATTACCGGGTTCGATTACTTGCGATATGTATGCATCGGTGTTAGCGCTAGTCCAGCCGTTGATCAAGTCGACAACATTGTCTGGATGCTTGAAGTCCGCGTAACGTAATTCCGAATGATACACTTTGCTCAGCATCACATCGTATTCCCGTTTCACGCGCAGCTTGTCCGAGACGAACACGGCGTTGGCGTTGTGCAGCACCGCTCCTGTTTTGTTGGCCTGTTGACAATGAAAACGACATGACATAATGAAAAACGACATAAGTTAATGAAACGTTGCGATATAAAAGGTCCCTGAGAGCTATCAATAAAATGATACACTATTAGCTACACCATGTATTTAATCAAAGGGATTATACACAGAGCAAAACGAGCAATAAATATTTAAAATGTAATATGAAATTTAAAAAAAATCACGATGATTATTATGTTGACAATATAATATACAAAATGACTGCCTAATAATGGCTGTAAGCACGACGGCTGTTCGAGGCCTGGGTTCGATTCCGGTCCGGGTACCGTCGGGTGTTTCAAACATTAAATCCCTAGTAGTAGTTCGGAGTACGAATATGTTCTTGATGTATGACACACCACCTATCCCATAATCGGACGTATAATCTAATTATCGAAACGTAGGAGTGTACCGCACCTCCTCTGCCTCTTCGGGGATTACAGGCGTTATGTTACATTTTTATAAATCTATTTTCTTCACTATGTTAAATCGTTATATAATTATTTATTACATCAGACAAATATCGAATTCTAAGTAGTAGATAATAAGTAGTAAGCAGGTTGCCCGTTTTGTTTTTAAAACCTTGGGTTTTTCCACATCTCGGCTATTACCATATTATTGAATCTACCACGAATCTACCAATAGGAGCCGATCTAGAGAGGTTTTATGATCGACTCTTGTATCATTATACTTTTTGTATTGGCCATTCACCTTATGGTAACTTTCGCAGATTCGATTCTGTTCTAATATTACAGCGATCAAAATATTTCAACAGAACACCGACTGATGTATTAACAATAGTAAATGATAGAAATTTAAAAATGTAAGCGCGTATTGACAGTCATACTGTTATTTGCATTAACGCTCTCTCCTCTTTGTTTCCGATGTTTATTTTAAAGTGAAAATCTTTTCCTGGGCGCCAAATATCTGCTATTATTTTTAAATAATTGCTTACAGCTACGTTTAAAAATAACTCGTCGTTGGATATTTAAATTTATCTATTCATGTTATATTTTTTTTAAGTTTGGCAATAGGCTCATCACCTATTCCATAGTGGGACGTAAACGTAACTGGTGAAACGTGGGAGTGTTTTGCATTCCTCTGCCTACCTCTTCGGGGATTGCGGGCGTGAAGTTACATTTTTTTACGTTTTATTTTATATGCCATATAGTAACTCAGCGTATAACGACCTTAATAAATAATTCTTTCAAAACATATACGTACTGTAAGTAATGATAAATATAAGTTCAGCTGCTCCCGAAACTCGCTCTTGTCTGGAGACAATCTCAAAGCACTTCTGATTTCCGTTTCCGTGTTACCTCTAGCTCCCTCCAATATCATTGCTAAAGTAGACTTGATACTGGCTGGAGATACTATGACATTCCCTTTCTTATCTTCAGCGGTATAACGAAGGAGATCTATATCGAAATAATTTAGGCGCGAATTTTCTTTCAGACGTCCGCCATGACAAGTAAGACTTTGAAGACAGATTAACGTGTGCACTGTAAAACACATTTGTAAAATTAAAACAAAAATTTAACAGATCCGTCAGTAAACCTAAATATTAAGTTTTATCTCCTTTATCTATTTAAACTATTTATTTATGGAATAAATTGAAATCTGCTCAATGCTGTAAGCTACTATTCCAAGATGTTTATTAACCTAGTAGAAGACACCTATGTAGGTACTTGCGATTAAGTATACTTATACACAGACTATAAACGTTATCTAAATGCCCCAGCACCGGCAGATCGTGGTATGGTGTGGTCTACCTACGCACAACTAAATGCCCTGGCTGTTAATGCACAACATGGGCCCAGCGGACGCCCAGCGTGGGTCTTGGAGGCAAAACCTCTCAGGCGACCTATGTCCAGCAGTGGGCTATAATAGGCTAGAGACGATGATGATGATGAAACGCCCCGTTTAATTCAAGTAGCAAACTTGATTATTAGAATATATGTTGCATAAAGTTGTATTTACCTAACATTAGTAAATTGAATAGTTCCCCCATAAAGAGCTCTTAGCTGTTAGAAGAATATTTAATTACATTTCGCAAGGACTTTTTCAGCCAATCACGACACTTTACATTTCACTAAGTGAAAACCAAAGGAAACTACTTATAAAAGTGTATTTATAATCTTAACTATCGATGCGTCATTGGGTTTTTTCAGTTTGTACCTAAGTACTGATTGGTCTAAACAGTCGGTGACTTACGTCACAGTTGATCTCTCAATTGACCGATGCTCATTAAATACTCAACCATAAGATAAAATAATTATATAATAACAAACAAGCAATATAAATTAATGCCAAGAATACTCAACATTCCTATGTTGTTTTGCAATTATATTGCTATTTTTTTAAATGAAAAAGAAAAGTTAATTGGTCAATCACAACAGTTAAATCATTGAATTTTACTTACCGATAAACACCTTAAATTCCATTGTAACTGGAGTATTAGAGCAACAGTTCACTTTTATATATTATTAAACAACCGCGCGCAAAGCGAACTTACTTAACATAATGAAAAATTCATAGACAAAACTGACAAATATAGCAATAACAAGCGGTTGATACGAATTGTCAATGAGTTGTGTTTCGTTTGCCTTTGCTGTGAGGAATAATGACCTGCTATAAAACATGATTCATAATAGAGCGGGCAGCGCTGAAGCAAACAGCGAATGGACGAGGACATTCACACAAGCTCCTATAGTTAGGTTAGTAGTATTTTCTGAGAGTTGAAAATTCTCATCAGAAAATACATTGTATTGTGTACGAATGGGAACAAAATATTTTATGTAGACACCATAATTACTGTCAAATGCATTGACATCAATATTATTTCACAGTTTGAAATAAGTATTTCCCAGAATATGCCTCAACAGTATCCCTGTGGTTAAATCAATATCACTGTGGTTAAATGTGTTGAAAAATTGATATATTATACTTCGCGTTTAACTTTTATTCATCTGATATATTTTTTCCGTTATTTTATGAATTATGTACCGGCTTTGATTACCCAGTGTTACCTAAAGTCAAATCTATGCACCTCATCAACAACATCAGCGAATTGCTGATCTTTACTGTAGGAAACAAGTCTCATATGAGGATGTATGCCTATAATCACCATACAAGGCACGCGGGTTGGGAATCGCAAGGCACAGCTTCTAATACGACCTACGCTCCTGCCCACAGCTGGTAATAGACCTACATTACCAGTTATCATGCAGTATAACAGCGATGCCGTTGTAATTTTTAAAAAACCTGATGATAATATTATTATATTAAATCCTTTGAAAAACAAGGAATCTTATGTAATGTAATGATTTTTCATTTATTTAAATATAAAGATTTCATTTAGTTTTTATATCACTTCTTCCCTATCATTTCCCCTTCGTCATCTAGTTGATATGAAACTATTTAAAAAATATTTGGCTCATTTATCCACCGTCATCTAATCTGTTTTCAACTTTAACAGTGAAAAATATAGTAGAACACTAAAGTAACGACATTTGGAACGTTTATTCAAATAATTGTAAGCCTCAATACAAAGTATCAAACGAAAATGGAACACTGTAAATAAAATATTTTTTTTTACCATGATAATGTTCGTATAAGTAACTCATTCAATCATAAAAACTCATAGGTTTGCATTAATAATAACGATTGCAATAATCAGACATAAGTTATTTTTTGATACACAGTATAAATGAGTGCTCAATAAATTTTGTTTTATTTACGTTATAATTACACAATAATTGTATAACAACAATTAATATACATATATAACATAGTATATATACAACATAACTAATTAAGAAGCTGTCGTTCCAGTTGGCTTATGTATAGGTACAGATTCTTCCAAGATTTGGTTGTCTCGTTGATGTAGTGATTGCAAGCGTGATTGCTCTGCAAAATGTACTACTTTCTATCCTCGGGTCGGGAGAAATATTATAGATTTGTAGCTGATAGATGGCAACATACTCAACCTCTATTCCATCGGGATTATAACGTCAAGTGTAAAGTAAGAGTATGACACTTCGTACTATGGAATCTAATTTCTTTTATACGACAAATTCAAGAAGTATGTAATTGTTATAAGATAGTTTGCTGAATTTATTAATTGATGAACATTGATAGATTTTGGTGTATGGCAATAAGCTCATCCCCTATTCTGTTATGAGGTGTAATTGCAATTGGTGTAACGTGGCAACATGATGGTATACTACATTGCTCTGCCTACCTCTCTGCGATTATAGACTTTATGTTATAGATTATAGACTAGACGTTATGTTATGTGCAATTAATGTGTTTAATCTATTATTTGACTTTAATTGCCAGTGAAATTGGTATTAATTTTATACTTGTTCAAATACAGACCCTTTATACATCCAAGACTATCTGAACTATGTAGTGAATATTAAAAATCACATAAAAAAATTCATTTCAGAAGTTATTTATGAAAGTATTATTTACACCGTCGCTTAATGCATAAAGTAAGGTAAAGAACAAGTAAACATAGTCATTACTGGCCTGTTGCGAAGGACTTAAATAGTCGTTAATGGAACGGGATAAATATGAAAATCATAAACAATTTGAAACGAATAACGTATTTTAATGATTGTACAAAAGTAATTAAATCGAAACGAGGGCACTATTGACTAAATTCGAATAAATGAGTTTACGTTTTTACATCTGCAAATCACAGATAATTAATAATATAGGTCAGTATTATACACTCGAATTAATAAAGAAATTTACGATCCTTTTCACGCGTGCTTCAGGGTGTCGAAGGACACCATGGGATCGTTTATTCTTCCCATAAACAACAATTGCTTTGTCACTTCGTCCTGGATGAAGAACAGGAATGGCCGATTGGCCACCACTTCCGCGATGTTGTTGTCATCGTCGCCGAATTTGTTGACGATCGTTATTTCTGGAACAAAATTGAGGATCGATTATAATTTACATCGTCGCAGCGTCGAAGCATAACTGAGATGACAGTCCGCAATAAACATAGGAACATACAAATGTATGTCAAATTAAAAAATATACCTCGTTAAAACATTTACCTCGGTTGTAACTACCGTTACCATAAACGTACTGAGACGAAGGGTTTCATTTAATTAAATAAAGAGATAGCCCATTTTAAAGTGTTACTGTTGAATTTTATCGGGAACTATTATGTTTTTTTACTTAGATTTTCTAGTAATGGATTGATGGCTGAATGTATCCGGTATGTGGCAATAGGCTCACAATATATTCCATAGTGGGACGTAAACGTGGGGGAAAGTATGCATGTACTCCTCTTTGGAGCTTGCAGGCGAAATGTTTTACGTTTATAAAACCCTCGTGCCACTTTAGTTATTCGTTAACATGAAAACATACCAGTTGCAGAATAGGCAACACTGCCCAATTCATTGACTTCTATTCCCGATCGCTGTAATACTTTGGTTACTTTAAGGCGTTGTGGCAAATAATTCCCACGTGATAATCCAGTGAAAGACGCTGTATCCTCAAACGCTTGTCTTATGCCCATCTGAAAACAATAGTTAATATTGAGCGTGGTAATTGATGACGGAATTATAATTCTTAAAAAATATATAGGTATTACCCGGTCTCTAAAAGTATCAAGTCATGGAACAAAACAAATATTTAATTTAATTCCTTTAGTTAATTAATAATGTAATTATACATATATTGTAAAAATACCACCAAGCACAATAATGAACGTCATACTCTAATTATTGGAATATCATCTATAGTTCGAGGAAAACTCGCGAGTTACGGAATATGGAAGTTAGTTCGCATTAAATATTATCCTCTACTGCAGGGGTGTCAAACTCAAAAGCTAACTTGAGCCTGACTGAAAGTAACAAACCGGCAAACGGGCCACCTGATGGTAAGTGGTCATCGTCGGCTATGGACATTTGCAACACCAGAGGTGTCACCAACGCGTTGGTTGGACTGGCAACATAAGTAATAAAACATGAATAAATAAATGAAAAAACAGCAAAAGATTGATTTAATATTAGTTTATTACAATGTAATTTTTGTATGTAATGTAATTTATGTATATTAGTATAGACACATGTGATAACCTCTTAAGTCGAGATAAAGGTAGCGCAAAACATATTTATTTATTAAGAAAATTTTCTAATTTAGATTTTCTACTAGTGGTTCGGAGTCTGGACATGTGCCCCATGAATGGCAATACGACGTAAATACAAAATATGTGAATACAAAAAATATAACAATAACAATGTAAAATTACAGAGATTCAAAATAAATATGTTTTCTTATAAAATTACAAATACTGTCAACTACTAAGATATCTGCGTTCAATGTAAAAAAAAAACAACAAATTAACCTCTTTCAACATCTGATCTAAGACTGACGTGTACTCGAACTTGAACCTCGGCAAAGTGACGGTGACCAGCTGCTCTCGGAGGTTCTGCAGTTCTTGACGCAAGCTCATAACGTCATCAATTATTTGGTTCAGACCAGTCAAGGTATCGGGAACTACGATATACGATGCAAATCTGTTGCCCTGAAATGAAATTATACGAGATTCATTCAAATGCGTAAAATTTTTTTACATTTTAAGACTATTTTATTATGTATTGTACAAATAGTGAATTGGAATTCTATTTGCATGTTATTTTTTTTTTTTTTTATATCTTCACGCCTATAATCCCCGAAGAGGTAGGCAGAGGAATGCAGAACACTCCCAC
>DWEJ01003317.1:0-10538 GCA_018245835.1 Mysoria sejanus stolli | reverse complement strand
CATGAATTAATATATTTAGTATGTATGTATATGTAGCTATGTATTTATATAGCTATTTATCAATCTGTGGCGAGCTACTGAGAAAGCTTATGTCTAGTAATGGACTGATAATGATGATGTATCTGTATGTCTAGTGATTACATATTTTTAAATTTATAGCATTGTATTGATAATCTTTTGTATACTTTATACTCACCGAATAACAAACTTGATTCTGCTGTCTAAGACCACACCTTTCATCACTTGCTCCTCAGTCACCTCTGCAACTACAACAAAAAATTATAGCATAGTAAATTCATTTGTGTGGATACACACAATCATTGAGTCATTAATTTTCATGTAAATTAAACTGTTTAAGGGCTACAATGACTAGATATGACAAGGTCGCCTGGAGATCTGTTGCTAGCTTAGTAACATAGGCATGGGTAATACCTGGATTTTCGGAAGTTTCTGCATCCGCCTTAACATTGGCGTCTTCAACTTTGTCTGTGGATTCTTGGCCTGATTGTTCCTGCTGACACTCTTCCATTTTTGATTGTTCTTGGCTTGATTGCTCCTTTTCTTCACTGGGTACTTCTACTTCAGTTTCCATGGGCTCAGATTTTTTCTCTGTGTCTTCCTTTGAACGCTCATCAACAGCAGTATTTTCACCATTCTCCTAAAACATTTTGTTTGATGTTGTTCGCAAATTTATTTACAAAAAAAAAAAATAGTTTTTAAGGCCAGTATCCATTGATAATAGATTTGAAATGACAAAAGAGGTACAATTTTTTCTAAGCACGTGCTATGTGATCATGGTCGTAAAACAATTACGTGATTTGAAGTTTGTGAAGGCAAGAGTACTTAAGTGTCTTCAATAGTTCTTTCATATGAGAATAGTAAAAAAAATGATAGAAAGGAAATCTAGGTACTGTTGAAATCCAACCATGCACACATATAAATAGTTATAGATATTTAACGTTATGCATATTATTTAGAGCTAGAAAAGTACACCAGTAGACAACAGTCATACTGTCCGGCTCTGAAAAGTCCGGCTGTGCGTATTTATTGAATACAGCGCAGCATTCAGCTCACCTTGACTTCATCATTGTCAGCGCTATCGTCTGCTTGCGCGTCGCTGTCCTCTGCGGCCTTCTCGCCATCGCCGTCCTTCTCCTCCTTGTCACCGTCCGCCGCCTTTGTATCACTTTCTCCCTTCTCTTGTTCCTCCAGTAGCTTTCGCTTTTCCTAATAACACACGTTATAATCAACATATTGATTTTGAGTTGAATAACTGTTATCAATTAATTATTCATGTGTTACACTATTTTAAACATTTTTATATGTCCATTCTTTTCTTCCAATTTGACAATGTGTGAATCTTTAGACAATCACAAATCAACCATCCATTACCTGTATATGATTCAAAGGCTCTAGAATCCTATGTCCAAGTTTTTACTGGTAGGCCTAAGGGTTAACACTACCAAGGATTTTCTTATAATTTCATAGATTTACAACATAAACGAACCAAATCAACTTACTTCTCTCCTTTTTTTCTTTCTTTCTTCCCTCTCCCTCTTTATCTTAAGTCTCCTCTCTTCTCTCTTTTTGGCAATCTCTTCTTTCTTTTGCTTTATAAGTTCATCTCTTTGTCTCTTCTCTTCTAGAACCTGTTCCACTGGCACTTCGATGCGTTGACGCACAATTTTCGTTTTTGTCAGCATGTTGTACCTATAGGACAATATACAAAAATTAGCTCTACATTACAAATACTTTATATATTTCATGAGTGGTATAAATGTACACAGTCATCTAAGCAAAAAAAAAAAATCAAAGGTTTTACATATTGAACTTTTAATCAACACAGTAGATATTATTATGTTGAGTACATATAGTAGATTAAGATCTATACTGCAATAAAACTGTAATTTCAGTTGCGATCTTATACATCACAGAACATATAAGAGTAAATATAAAATATTATTATACCTGCTTAGTGTACTTGTAATTTACAAAGATAACAAGTATGTATAAAACCTTGCAGGAGATTATTATATGGATGCAGGAGATTGACATTCTGAAGGTTTATAGGATCTTCTTAAATTATTTGTTCAATAAACTGTTAGCTTTTACTAAGTTACAAGCTTTGCCAAAGTTTGAAGTCATGTTCTCATATTGGCTGGTAAAAAATCTGATTTAAGTACTTACTTGTCATAGCCCATATTGACTTTATAGCACATATTCTTGGTGAGGATATGCGGAAAGAGTGCCTTGCCGTCCAATACCGATTTGTCGAACTCATACGCCGTTTCCAGCTCCGTGCCGTTCAGGGTGTAGAATATTTTGCAGGGTGTAGACTCTAAGTCCTGTAAACGAAGTAAATATCACATTTAATGCGTAATTATTTTAATTTCACCCTCAATAAGCAAAATATTAGTATCTTATTAATTTTACCCTTATAAGAAGGGCCAACGAGATATTAAACAGTTGACTGTGACATATTTATGATGTATATAAGTAGGCAAGTAGACTGCTACTATTCTAGTTCAGAAACTTAATTATGTATATTCATAAATTTGCACTCACCAAATAAACGCCGACGACGTCCTTTTCGACGTACGGTTTACCGTACTCTTTGAATTCACTATTATTCACGGCCCGGCCTGTGCTCTCGTAGCCCCAGCTCAGCTCACCGTCGCCTATATTAACAATTAATATAATTACAATGGAGCTTGTATTGATTAACTAGTTTACAATGCGATTTTAAAGCACTCAGATTAAGAAAATTACAGCAACGAATTGTATGAAAATGTAGATGGTGTACGGTGGGAGATGGGAGAAAGAAAAAGTATGTTGGTAATTCTGATTTCTTAACTGTTCTCTACTACTGAGAAACAATTTAATTAAAATGTACTGAACTACATACATAGTCAATATTTAAAATAATAGACATACCAAGGTGCAATGATGACTCAAGAGTGGACCACCCCACTCTGAGTCCATTGGAAATGGGCTCCTTATCAGTAGCAGACTCTGTGGTGGTAAGTGTGGCACCCACACGCACCTACAAGCAGAAATCATACATGTACTTATGTATTATGTATTTTCGTTCCGTTCAGTGTTTGAAAGAAGTATAACTAGCAGTATTGAGAGCAAGAAGTTGTACCTCAAAGCACACGCGGCCACTATCCACGCCGTGCGTGGCGCGCGTGCCGGCCCACGCGTGGGCGAAGGCGCCTTCGCTCAGCGGCACCACGGAATTCAACTCGGGCGTCTCCAGGTACTGGTTCAGATCACTATCGTCTGTAAAGTAAATAGAAACCTGTTGAAAATAGCACCATTTTCATGTACCTTGAGCCATTTCCACGCAGTCATCTGATCCCAAAGTAGACAAGAGCTTGTGTTATTGTAATTGTATCTCATCTATAAATTGTATTGACTATTTTTCAAGTACTTACACCAAGATAGAGTGATCTTATTTTCATCAATCTCAGGTTCAATAATCCTCTGCTCCATTGTATCTTTCTTAACTTCAGCGAGACAGTCCTGTCAACAAATGTAAAATGAATATTTATTTACAATTTACTGCTAGTTAGTGAATAATTACAATGTTCCATCTCCCGGAGTATAAAACAATCATAAGTTTACTACTAGTTATTAAATTTCGCTTACTACCATTGTATAATGGCAATATATTTGGTGTGTCTTTAAAAGTTTAAGTGCTTCAGTTAAAAAAGTTTCTATAATTAATAGAGCATAATTCCCCACTCTAGAAGCATAAGTCTCGCATTCCGAAACGTCACACTGGTAATTTTCCAAAAATTTATGCATTTCCAATTTCAAATATCATCATTGTTTATCGCCAGGCCATGTCTTCTATGGAGTAGGTAGAGTACCAAGTGTCAAATATCTTTGAACACCAGCTCATTAGAGAAAGGAATACATTGCAAGGACATTGGTTAGTGTCGTTCAGATTGTCTTCTAACATATTTGAGGACTTTTAATATTTCTTTGTCTACAATTATGGCCCCATCTTTTATCCTCATCTTATGAGAAGCAACCCTTATTCCACAGAGGAACAGTTAATGAGCTCATATGATTTAAATACTAGTTCCTTAGAAAGCTTTCAACAGCAATTCAAGGTACATTTTTTTTTATTTACACCTCTTCAATCAACTGTACTGTCAACATATCTAAGTGAATGGTTTTCTAATCTTTGATGAAGCTAAGCATAGCTATATTTTTATGCCAAGATCATGATCAAACTCAAAATCATAAAGATAAATAATGGATCTAAAAATGATAAAACTACTATGAAACTAATTTTAGTATGTTGGTGTTTGTGTACCTCGAGTGGTGTTGGTGCCAGCACTTCATTGGTGACCTCAATTGTTTTATAGAAGTTGCTCCACCTCTGCTTTCTCTCCTGTTTAAGTTTCAGACGATGGAGTTTGGCCGGGTCCTGTCATCAGAAGAGGACAATGTTTTTTTCTTTTATCAATGATCATTTAAGTCTATTTCCATATCTTAGCCTGGCAGAGTTAGCAATCAACTTAGTATTATCCTCAATCAGCAAATCTATCAGTCTAGGACTATTAGTGGTTCAATTGAATTTCAGTGACATACCTATTTATGCTATGAGAAAAATAAGATTAGTAAACAGATGCTTAATTTCTAATGTTATATTGAAAGTTACCTGTGCCAAGAACTAACCTTGCTCATCTCTTCAAATCGCTTAGCATCAGCCTCAGCTTGCTGCTTCTCCCGTTCCAGACGCTCCTGCTCACGGATCCTCAAGCGCTCATTCAGTTCCTGCCACTCTTCTTCGTCAGTTAAGGGTCTCTGTAAAAATGCAGTAATTAATACAAATCGCATAAGAGATGAATCATGAAAAAATTCAACATTAATATGATGGCTGTTGTAAAATTACTGTTGCATCTCCTATGAAGATAATTATATATTAGATATTAGAGCAGTAGACATTAGTCAGTAACCACTAGGCAAGTAGTAGAGGTTACTTGTGACAACATAGTAAGTCTATAAGTTAAATGAATATCATCAAAAATATTGTATCATCAAGTGTATTTAACTGCTTAGCATTGTGACACTACAAATTATTTACAGTGAGTGTAATGAACTCTAACAACCTTGTTAAAGTGGATCAGAATATTTAAAAAAAAATCACAATAATTGAACCATGTAATTATTTTAAATGTGATTATTTCACTATGTAATTATTTTAAAGAACTTATAAAATACATGTGTAATAAGCAAATGTCTGTATGCACTAGTGTAAGTTTATTTAAAGTGCTGTCTCTAGAAGGTCATATAGAGTTAAATAGCTAATCTTCAATTGTTCACAGCAATTAATCTTTTTAATGTTGACAAGTGTGAAGCTAGTTAGCATAATTGTATTTGGAGAGCTGGCTATTAACAATAACTTTTTGAGCTGTAACAGTCAAATTGCAAATAGTGTTGGGACAATGTAATATTTGCTATTATAATCACAATGGAAGTAAAATCACCTGACAACATGAGTTAAACGCTTACTTGAAATCCTCGTTATTTAAATATGGGCTATAAGACAAATTTAAGTTCTCAATAGATAACAAATTAAAAATTATTAGTTATTTAATAATCATGGATGAAATTTAAACAAAAGTTATAATGTTATATTATTATTATTTAAAATTAATATACCTTACCTTTTTCTTTTCTTTTTTCTCTTCGGTTTTTTCTTCTTTTTCCTTTTCCTTTTCCTTTCCATCTTGGTCTTGCTTTTGATCCTTCGTACTTGGAATGTCTTGATCTGGACTTGGAGCATTTTGTTTTTCATTTTCTTGGTTTAGTATATCTTGTATCTCATCAGTTCGAGTTTGATCTACTTGATTCTGATCTTGACTTTGGTTCTCATTCTGATCAGACTTGTCTTGTTTATCATCTGCAATAAAATTTAATGTTTTTGAATTTGTTCCATTCTTCATATTATATTTACTGAGGCCACGATTTCGTTCGCGTGGGAGTCGACATTACCTTTGTGCGTGTTTACGAAAAATTGATTGGTATTTCCGTATGGTTATCTGTACTGTGCACTACATATAATTTTAGTTAAACACTAAGTAAAATGGCGTTGCCTTATGGGATTTCAGCTTTTTTTTCCTCGTTATAAAAGTTTCGAAATAAATATAAATGTATGTAACAGAAAAATGTTTGGTTATTTTATATCTATTTGGGTGGTACTCATTAGTTAAACCCATGTTTTTCCATCGCAAATCGTTATTCCATGGATATATGGGGTACAAAGTAGCCTATATATGTGACCTATAACCTCCTCTATATTCCAGTGAGTCCCATTAAAATCGGTTTAGCCATTTCATTAATGGGGATTAACAGTTTTTTTTATACAAACCATTGTGAATTAGTGTTATGTAAAAAACTATAAGCACTTGAGAAACCACAGTTATTTTGTAATCACAGATATACACTTTGATTTATATATACATATTGATATTTTTGTAAAACAAACAATTACACGGCCATGGCGCGACCTACCAAGGCTACGTTTAATTGCTTTTTATGACACTGTATCCCAGCATGGGGTTGGGGAGTCTCACTTGGCTTGGACAGGAAAACTATTATACTAAACTATTATAAACATGGTATTTAAATATTTACACCGAAACACAAACCAAATACTTGAGCTCATCACATAAATATTAGTCCTGAATGAGAATCGAACCCATGATCTGTGCTCAGCAGCTCACCAGATGATTAATTGCTTACCTTCCTCCTCTGTTTGTTCTTCTTCATCCTTCTTGAGTTCAGGTGATGTACTCCTATAAAAATTACGAAAAATGTATTTCTTTGGAAAGATGAAATTTTATATATACTACGATAGTAACAATTTGATTATTAAGCCCGAAAAAATATAGGGTGGAGATTTGTAATATTCAATTAAGCCTATTTCTTCTGCTAGCATCCATTTAAATCTTGATTGTGAAAGCAGGAATATATTTAATAAGATCAATTTTGGGTTATTGTTCCCTTTTAATCCATTCAAAATACGATAGAAGAGAACTAAGGAGATAAATAGGTAAATGTGCTAGTTTCTTTGTGAACAGTAAAGAATTTTAAAACTGCTAGTTTAAAAATATTCCTCTTTTATACTTCATAATAATTTTCTTGAATACCCTAACCATATTTACTGAGTAATAATTAATGAAACTTATTTCAACACTTCAAGACTAAAAGAATGGTTAAATTTAAATGATTATTCATAACCTTATAAATTATCCCATTTTATACAAGGACACAGTTCATTTATCAATAACTGTTGGTTTTATAATTTGTTTTGAAAACTTAACATTTTTCCAAGCCGGTAAATCAGGCGTGAAGATAAAAAAAAAAGAAAAAAAAAACATTTTTCCATCAATGCTAGTTTAACTTACATCTCATCATCAATATTGTAAATATCTTTGTCATCTGGTTTATATTCTGGCGTCTCAGATGGTTCAGAGGGTTCTGTATTGCGAGGGGGTGACGGTGGTGGCGAAGCTTTCTCTTGGACAGGAGGAGGCACACCTCTTGGAGGTGAATTAGAGGTAACAGGCTGTGGTTCTGTTACCTCTTTCATTTCTTCATCTATTGGTTCTGGGGGTTCTTCTCGAATTATCTGAAGAAATTTCATATAAATATATAGATGTATTTTTCATTTCTTCTATAAAAATAGCTTTAACAAGGTATTGCTGCTTTTCAGATGTACCTATAAATATGTATCTGCATAATAAATACTGCATATCGAGCCTGAGTTACTAATAACGATTTATTAAAAGTAGTCATATTTGAGATATATATAACGAAGCATGATTTTCAATATTAAATTAAAACTATTAACTCTAAAAGCAATAAATATAACAACTGTCTCTTTGAGGATATACATTGCTTTAGTGTAGTTTATTTAACCTTTGTTTTACTACTTATGTTATTTATCACATAACAGAATCAGTGGTGAGATAGTTGACTAACACATCCACAAATCCCGATTACAAGATACTAATACAAATTTTAAGTTGATAACCCACTAATACTGGGGATCCTACTCCCCTGGAGATCCTGAATTTGATCTTTGACTTCAATAACAAGAGTATAATATAGTAGAGAATGTATTTTCTATTTCTCAAGAGTAGAGAATGTATTTTCTATTTCTCAAGAGTAGAGAATGTAGTTTCTATTTCTCAAGAGTAGAGAATGTATTTTCTATTTCTCCAACTCACCTTAGCAGGTGTAGCGGTGGCCAAATAAGATGACCTTCTCCTGGTGGCCCGCATAGCTGGTCGCCTTGGTGTTGCAGGCTCATCAGCCTCTTCTGTTGTTGTGTCCAAAACAGAGGTATCTGCAAATACTGATAAAATTGTTCTATGTTAATACAATAGAAAATTGTTAAATATGATTGGAATTAAGTTAATTAGTCAATGTCAAAATTAAGTTAATTAGTCAATTTTCTAAGGGTTCACCTAAAATATGTATTCATAATTTGTTCATGAATTTCTTGAGCTTGTGTATAGATGTTACATTACTGTACAGAATTAATTTTAAATATAATTTATGAGATTGTAGTATACACAATAGTAATCCATTAAATAACATAATTGAAGCTATGTTATGAAGAGGAAGCATGTTAATGTAGAAATTCAATTATTTTAATTTACAATTTAATATACAATATACCCACATGTCAAAATACTCTACAATGATTGTTAGTAATGAAAACTCCGAATTTAGAAGTTATTAACATGTGTTTAGGAATCCGAAGTTATTAACATGTGTTTAGGAATCACATTTTCATATTGAAATACAGAAACATACAGATTTTATAAAAAAAACACTCTAAATAATCTCTACTTAATTAAATTGTACATTGGAATATAGCTAATTAGCTCAATTTAATTTCTACACTTAGTATTGCTCACATAAAGAGATAACCTTCAATTTATCTATAACTTAAATATTATTAGAACATGCAATTGATCATCACTGTTATAGAATAAAGGAGTCACACCTAGGTAGTATTAATAAGACTATTCTAAACAAAATTAAATAATTTTTTTTTCAATTGTAAATTCTACTATAGAAATATTCTAAGATTAGATAATTCAGTCAGTCTGGATGTGTAAAAGCATTTTTGATAACAGATTACCTTGGCTAATAGTTTACTATGGGAATTTTGAAATAATAATTTGTAACACATCAGCAATTACTACCAAAGCAACTAACAATTAAAGTGAATATGCAAGAAATTATATAATGAAAATTAAATTATATATGCAAGAAATTATATTATGAACATTTATACTTGGCAATGATATTAAATGATCTTGTAACATGGATGCAACACACAAATTTAATAAAATCTATATGTAACCAGTTTGTAGTCGGACCCAAATTAAAATTTTTAATACATATCACAATACACAACATAACATACTGGAAGTATATCAATAACTTTCACAGTAAAACTATGAACAATCATTGCAATCAACTTTGTACTTTACATGAATAACCACAGAATCCTCATACACACAAATATAGAACTTATTGTAACATAGTATGGTTATTTTTCGAAAAACACACATAAAAACAATTTCATGGTGTTAACTACATTATTATCAGTGTTTTCAAGTACAATTCGGTTTTGATTGAAAATTTACAATAGCTTAGGCACATATTTGCTTACTTTTTTTTGCATATGGTATTAGGAAATATTTGTTTCTTGTTTTTATTACAGATAAGGAAAAAGTTTACTTTAAAACTACATTGTACAGGATATAGAAACAAAATGTAACATTACACCTGTGTTGCCACTGTGGATTAGACAGAAGGAATGCATTCTGTCTACCCCATAGTGAAATCAGGCTCGGAATTCCATGGTGGGACATACACTTAACTCGTGAAATGTGCCATAGTTCTATATTCCACTGACTACCTCTTCAGGGATAACAGGCGTGATGATACATTTTTATCTATGAATTATCAATATGTTCAAAACCTAACTAACCACTTCCATTGGTCCTGTGATCACATAGAACACCTCTGTGTGCAACATTTGTGCTGAGTGTATGGCACAATACCTATCCCATAGTGGGATGGAAATAACTGGTGCAATATGGGATGTGTACTAGTCCTCTGCCAACCTCTAGGGGGACTACAGTTCTGATGTTTTTGTGCAGAATATATTGTGTTAAACATTAGCTGATTTTTCATTAAAATCTTTCAGTAGTCTCCGAGTAAAATAATTATTTTTGTGTAATTGTTAAATTAGCTCTCAAATAGGCAGAGATAGGCAGTGATAGCCTAGTGGTTTGAAATTCGACCTCTCACGTCAGGAGACCGAGTTCAAATCTCTTAAAAATGTGTGTTTTAATTTTAAATATCACTTGCTATTCGGTGATGGAAAACTTCGTGAGGAAACCTGCACACCTTGATTCAAAAAAAAAAATTGTTCTCTAAGGTGTGTGAAGTCTGCCAACCCGCACTTGGCCAGCGTGGCAGACTATGGCCTT
>DWEJ01003316.1:0-10538 GCA_018245835.1 Mysoria sejanus stolli | reverse complement strand
TTAATATTCCTTACACTAGATATAAAAAAAGAAAATTATAAATAAAGAACATAATCAAGAATAACCCTGTGACAAATTGTTTCCAAAATTCTAGCCGCTTTATCCCGCTGAATTATAACGATGAACCTCTGTGCGAGATACCTGCCAGCCCTTTGGTCTGGCAGTTTGATAAACTTGAATTGATGAACAAAACATACTCGTAGCGTCTTACATTTTCTCAGTGATACGATTCGTATTTTTATTTTTTTCTCCTCTATTTTTTGTGCTACAAAAGTTCATTAAACTCACGTCACATCGCATCTGACCGAAGATGTACAACAGCGATGTAATCACCGTTCATCCAGACAATTGTATTAACATATTTGTCGCTTCACATTAATTCCATTACATATAACATCCTCTCGAAAGAATAAAAGCACTAGACGCGTCTGCACAGATTCTTGTCATCACGAGAGCATTGAGGCACTAAATTATTTTTCTACTTCATTAATTTGACTGCCACTTTAATCGAGTAGTCATAGGTTCAAATCACCAGTCGAGTGCTATTTCTTTAATTTATAATTTCTAGGTAAATCTTGTATTAGTGTTTAGCAATAGGCTCACCAGCTATTCCATTGTGGGACGTGAACGTAACTGGCGAAACTTGGGAATGAGGATATTACACCCCTTTGCCTCTTCAGGTATTTCAGGCGCGATGTGACTTTTTTATGTTAGCTTTATTATTCTAAGCATCGCGCTGGCAGATCGCAGAATTACGTGGCCAGTAATGAAATACTTTTATCACATATACTATGAGGAATTTATTTATACCTGCTCATCTATTAACTGTTGTCAATTAGGACATTTCCTAATTGATGTACAAATGTTCTACGTTAAGCCTTGCCCTGTAACATTTCTTTGCACCTGTCTCATACGTTTCGTAATAAATTTCATATTAGTAGAATTTTTTATTCTTACTTACTGAGGCTTGATCAATACATTGTTTTTGAAACCACAATGTTTTCAGACGGCACTATTCCTAACTTCATCGAAGAAATGAAAAATATAATGATTATGCTTAAAAATGCTATCGAACGTGAACGTAACGGGTTAAGTCGTTATTTATAAACTTCAATAGAATGAAGGTAATAAGAAAGGTAATCGTTCGCTTTTGGCAACACCACGAGAGCCCTACAGCGTCCACCCAACCGTGGGGCAATCGTTAGAAATTTCCGTTCATTTGAAAACAAGATTTCCACCCGAATGAGCCTCGGTGGCCCTTTTAAATATTAAAATTTTCATTAAAAGCGAAATATTCTGGTTTGATGTAACGAAAATATTTCTAGTATATTTCTTTTAGGAAAAATAGCAAAACGAGTAGATAGCAGTCACAAATGGCGCTTTTGTGCCATCTGAAACCCACTATGAAACAGGACTTATCATCAGCCTATTGCAGTCCACTGCTGGACATAGACCTCCCTAAGTGGTTATGCCCAAAATCTCCGCGCTGGGCGAGTTGAGGATCGCAGAGCACAGCCTCTCGCACCGCCTACGCCGCTGTCAATAGCCGGCGAGTCCATTTACCTGTGCCTAGACAGAACACGTGGTATGCCAGCGTAGAAACAGGATTGTTGTAATAGAATTGATTGTCATATTTGCGCATTTAGCACATGTTGGCTTCATATATCATATAACCACAGATCATATAATTTTTAAAAGTTTTTATGCTTCTTTAATATTTATCCTGATTATTATTAAATCTACCTAACTGTTAAGATACCCCAGATAACTCAAATGCAACAGCCGCACGACTAATGACCTTCAGTCATAGTACGCCTTGACAAGATCTTCAATAGGTAGGTAATAAAAGTTTTTGGAAATAAGCTTTTTAATTTTTAAATAGCATGTAAAAATAACATCGGATGCAAATCATAAATAAAGAAAAAGCGAAGTGTTTTAACCTGAAATATTTACGGTATTAAAAGATTTTGTTACGCTGGAAATACTGCACGAGCCCTCTAGAACTCGCGGAACCGTACGGCAATCGTTTGAATTTCTCTTTCATTTCATACGTATTGCCAGAGAATAAAATGCTCAATTTATTTTAGCAATCCGAGCCTTTTATACATTTTGAATTAGGGAAATTGACGTTTCGACTGATTATTGCATTAATTATTCTTATGGTTAGTTGTTTTTTTTGGTAATTATTCTCTCGGTTTGATATCCTCAAACAGTAATCTTCGCCTCCGATAATATCTTTCCCACCAAGAACCACAATTGACCGCCATGAGTATGGACAAGATCATACAATTCAAACTTTCGGGAACTGAATAACTGCAAACGTTAACAAACTCCGTGAATCAAGCCTCGTCTAACGCTTTCCATCAATACTTCTACGACTTACTGCGGAACTTCCGCACCTCAAAAGGTCCGCTCAAGTTTTGCTACGCCCCACCGAATTTTACCTCGAGCCTTCGGGGATGCGCAAAATGGAATTTTAATGTATTTGTTGTTCATGTGTACTCGTATATAACCACACTCATGCCATGCCAAATGCCATGGAATGCCAAAAAACTTCTTCATTTGCTCCTAGTTCTTTTTATACTTTACTCGTAATAAATCTACAAAAACATTTGAAGTCTTAAACTGTTTGTAGTAAATAATAAAATCGATAAACCTACCTTACAGTATAAAAATGTCTGACCAATATTTTCTTAATTCTGCTTCTCAAGAATATTGGTAAAATATACAGTGAGCGAGACAGCGTACCGTGGACTAACTCCAAATCTAACTCCAGTTAGCTTCTGGTGGATTTTAGGTAACGTTGTGCAAGATGTGCTTTAATATAGCATTATCATCTTTTTCTTAAAAATTATTGACGGCATAAAAATTATTATAATGATACGGATGGAAATGGATGAAAACAATTCATAAACAAAAGAGATTAGATTAACTGCTAGATTTTGTAGTTGAAATTTGTAGCATTGACTCGATGTCGGAATTCGTGCCTGGTATACAGTAAAACAGTGACCCCTTTAATTGCATCTCGATTAAATTAAAAAAATGACTATCAATCGCAATCCTATAGATACATAAAAATAATATTAAAACTCAGCCACTTTAATACGTTCTAATATAGTTTTATTTATTCAACTCTGAGGAGAACATATAATGTGTTTAAGATAAGGTACAAATATGTTTCGGTATATTTGTATAAAGTATGAAATAGGCCGTTTTAGTACAGAAAAGGAAAAATTATAGAAAAAATATCATCCGTAATTTCTGAAACACGTTTGTTTGCGCTGAAATTACAAGGTAAAGAAGATAAATATGTTGCATATTATGTAACATATCGTTCAGTTGATTGTACGAGATACAAAGATATTTTATTTCAGTGTTTAAGGCATTTCTATTTTCTCTGTATCTTCAACCATCTGCCTGAATCGGCATTAAATCCACGCCAACCTACCAGACCCCTGACCTCTCACTACCTCTTTAATATACACATAAAGCAAAGCTGCTCCGGGGGTCAGCTTTCCATGGTCATATTTAAATGTTAACGTATTCCGCTGGGATGGTACACCGGACGGAAACTTTGATCTACGGGACTTTCCTGGAATTTTGCTTCGGTATCTAACTGTCAAGGTGTGGAAATAAATTTAGTTCGATACTGCTCAATGAAATTTAAGGATTTTATTTTTGCGTTATATTCTACAGAATTTTTTTCGAATATTTCAAAGACAAACGTGTATCAAACTTCTAGTTTTACTTCTGATTATTACTTCTGATAATTTGTTCTTTAAAGACTTATTAGAGTTGCATCATTTTATGTACGTAATATGTGTGTATCCCTTGTTTTTAATTTTTATATAAAAATAGTAACTGTAACATTACTGTAACCTATTATTACTTTCTTGGCGTCTTATAATAAATATATGATTTAAATAAAACATAGAACGTACGTTTATTGAAACGATTCAATTTAAATAAAACTTTTAATCGCCAAGAAGTTATATGTCGCAATTATATACTTTAAAATCTTCAATATCAAAAATAGATCAGTACTTACCAAAGTGACGATAACGATCAACGAAGTCTACCATGGCTTTGGCCCAAGCGAACTTTTTCGCCGAATCCAGCAAACCCATACATGGCTCCGTATTACCGTCGTGAACTCCCGAGCAGTACTCCTTCAAGCCCTCGAACTCGTTCTCGCATTTTCTCGCGTCGAAATCTTCCAAGAAACAAGAATTCTCCAAGGACGTCGAGAAAAGTGTTTCCAGGAAAGGCTTCAGTACGGGGCCGAGGTACTTGCGGTCGTCGCGCGCGCCCTGCTGCAGCCAGCGCAGCACGCTGCCCACGGTGTGCTCGGCGCGCGGCTCGGCGCGCGGCTCAGTGCGCGGCTCAGCGCGCCGCAGCGCATCGATAAGGCAGGCCGACGACGCGTCGTAGTAATCCTTGAGTTTGTTCCATTTCTTAGATCTGAGAGCGGACACGAACTTCATAAGGTATGGTCAAGGATATGAAAGAAGAAAATGTTGCCTTACCAGCTCTTAACTCACTAAGACAATCACAGTATATGTAGACAGGCTGATGATAAAAATGCTTCTGTATGCAAACTCTAGATTAAGGACTGTACGGATTTTAAACGAATATTAATGAAATTGATAGAAGAGAGTTATAGAAAAAGTTACAAATCATTCGAGGAAATAATGAGCAAAGAGTGGTCTTATACTTAAGAGATTTCACCTGTAAGTCGACAGTTCTCGGTCGAATTCACCCGCAGACCTGGTCTGGAAATTGTTTAAGTACAAATCTCTGGCCTGGTCCAGCATAATGGCTAGAATGTGGACCAGTTCCTCAATGTTCTCCTGATTTAATGAAGTAGCTTGAATAAGGTTGGCTCGGAAGACGCTATGGTTTTCCTATTGGAGGCGACAAAAAAGATGAACATTGAAATATTTAATTTGTTCTCGATTAACACAATTATATCTATTGTATACACGTCGTCTGTAACGCTATATTTAAAGTAATGTCTACTTGTCAGATAATAGGCTATCCATTGAAAATTTCTGGACACATGTACTGCTCAATAGATGAAACACAGAAGCAGATGTAATCCATACCCACGGTGAGTCTTACATCGGTGATCGCTAAATCTCGAAGCAGTGATCTGCCATTACGAATCCACATGTCCGTAAGCGGAGATTATGGGCAAAAAACTTTTAGGGTAGGCTTATGTCTAGCAGTGGACAAAGACAGCAGCTTGACTCTGTCCACTGCTAAATGCTGCTAGGTGATGTGAAATCACTACGGCCGAACAGGCGCCAGCTAGCCAACAAGTTTTGCAAGTAAGTCTCCAGAAAAACATAACGTAAACCATAAATTGTAGTGAAATCACTAATGAATGGAGTATCTGGACTATTAAGAAACTCACATACACAACCATCCTTTTACACTTTATAAGTTCGCTGACTACCCGCCACAGGTAACGTAATTGTCGCTTCGTGAACTTCATAGTCGGAGCTGAGGACGCCTTCGCCTCTCGATTTAAGCTCTCCCATCGAGAAAATAGTGCGGTCTCTAAGCATTCTGACGGCGTCGGCGGGATATCTTCTGCACCTATATTTAAGAAGAAAAATTACTTATAAAAATCTACACGAGACAATCGATTATTGCTTAAATAAAGTTCCTTCACCACAAGTTCGGTTCCACCGTAAGCCTATTACCATACACCAGAAGCAGATCCCAATTACAAGCTTCTACCAGAAAGTTTAATTAGAAAACTCCAATAGTTCCCGAACTTGAAACTCAGGATCACTCGATTAACACTCGCCCTTGCTACTATTTGACCATCGAATCTGTGTCTATAGTTTAAACAGAGAATGTTACTATATAACGTAAGTGTCTAATATTTTATACATAGTTAAAATGGGGCTAGATAAATACAATAACACGGAATAATTATTTAAACTGAATCCCAAAACAGTAAACGAATCGTTTATGCCGCGTGTTCGGTAATTTTCGTTAAACCTTCGGGTGTGCTCGTCGTGCGTTCGGGGTATCTACTTTCGAGCGAATTCGACTGTGCGTTTAGGTATCTACGTCACTCGTTCGGGTATTTGTCGCGTTCATATATCGATAGGATTTGAGCATATTTATTCAACGCATCTATGACTAATACTAAATCTAACGACATATATGGACGCCACGACTACTAATTAATTTTATTATAGCGGAATACAACACGTTCACATTCACTCACCAGTAACCCGATATAGCGTCAACAGACAACTCCTCAAGCAATTGGCATCAGCTGTCCAGTCAGTATCTCTCGCTCCTCGGCGCACAAACGATCCGCGTTCTTGGGGGTATATGTAACCAGTTAGGCCACCGCGCTCACAGACATGAAGTAGCCTAAAGGCGAAGATGAATAGATGAATCAATGACAATTTTAAAAATGATACTACTATCTTCTGCTAAACATTTTTAGAAGAAAAGATTTAAGATTATTCATTTTTATTCAAATAGCAACAAGTTACTCAAAGCAACCACCGCCCTAGCAATAGTGTTAACAAACTGTTAACAAATTCTTCAACGTTGTTATAAGTCAAATATGCTTCCTAAAATCAGCAACAAGTGGGTCCGTACAACTAGAGGGCAGTTTTTGATAGGATACAGTTTTGGTGCAGCACTCAGAACTCTTCTACGACTTACGAATCCAGAACCAACAGCAAGTGGTGGGACGCGTGAGCAGACGCGCAGCAGCGGGCGGCAGCGCGCTGCGCCTGTGCGCAGCGCTCCAGCCGCCGGCGCAGCGCGGAGCTCGCCGCGTAGCGACTCAGCAGCTGGAGAGAGCCCTGCGGAACAATGTTTACTGCAGTCATATATGGAAATAGCACATTGGAAAGAGATCATTTTTTTTAATATTTATCTTCGAATATGCCACCAGTGCGCCTATCGTATTTGTAGCGCCAAAAGAAATGAAAGAAGGCACATTTAAAATTATGATAAACGAATATACATGGAGGGCACGAAGCATTCTTAATGAGGTCTCAAGAGAAGCACCGGTTATATGACTGATCTCGTACAAATCTAGAGGGAATTAATGAATTGCATCGACTACTTAACTTTACGAACCTCCATTAAACAGTACCTCCATTGTACAGTATGCAAAGTAGCAAAATAAAGTAGCAAACATGAACACCGAAAAATAGAAGAATAATTCTTAACTGTTCGTGACCCTAAGACTATTAGAATTTCACCTGATACCTACTTGATAACATCCTTCTCTCATCTTATCGATCAAAGCGTTCAGAGCTCCAGCTACCCTGGACACAGTGGAGAGCTCAGAACAATGGGCATCTAAGCTAGCCTCCAGGTAAGGATGCCATAGTTGCCAAGTAGATGCTCTCTCCGCGCACACCATAGAAGACGGTGGTCCAACGGCCACTGCGTAATATCCCTGGAAGATATGTAGAACGAAGTTATAATAACTTTTCAATATTTAAAAAGACATAATGGAAATGTTGACAGCGGTATAGAGAATAATTTTTTGGCGCAAAAGTGTCGTTCTTCTACGTTCGTAGTAGTTAAGACATACAGGAAGGACAAGGCTACATAATAACTAATATTGCATTAAATCTTTTACTACAGACCCCGTTCACATTTTAAAATGGGGAATCAATTTTGTGACCATTTCATATAGCCTTCATGCACAATCTATAAATACGTTTTAAGACTTTAAAATCCACATCGCACCGCTTTAAATTACGTAGTTAGATTGTGCCAACGGTTGTATTGGCAGGCATACAATGTAAACCTGTTAAGGCACGAGCTATCCAACCCATTACCTTTTATCGTTAGAAAAACACCTACACTAACGAATTGAACTTCCCCATACCGCTTGGGCACTGGTGTAGTGCAACAGCGCCAAGGGATGTGTGAGCGGCACGCGACACGTGTAGGCGGCCGCGCTGCAGCCCGCCGCATGGGCTCCCAGCACCAGCTTCGCCTCGGCCTCCCCGGCGCCCACGCGGACCATCACCCAAGCTGCGCCTTCCACTATCGCCAGACGACGTTCCGTCGTCGATTGCGGAGAGGCTACATGTTAAAGTAATTTTCAACACCAATGACCTACGTAACTGGCAACCAAGAAATGTAAAGTTTATTTCATGTAATCAGATACAGTTAAAATGATATCAAAACATTTATTAGGTCTAGGATAAAAAATCCATTTCCACTTTTGCTGATTATTATAGAATATTTACATAGATGAATTATTATAGAATTATGAATTATTATAGAAATTTTACATAGATGTTAAAGATCCAATAACAAAACCATCAATTGTAATAACATATAATGGATAGTAAAAACCAGTAAACTATTTTTACGAGCTCATTCTGATAGATTTTATGGGATTCAACTATCAACTAATTAGCGATATATATTACATTACACGAGCAGCTGAACGCGTGATGAAATTGAGTGCGTCATGATTATATCCATTTTCACATTCAAACTGAAAGCTTTTAATTTCCGTAAAATAAACCGCAAGTCCCGAAAGCCCCTAACTGGATCAAACTGCTAAAAAGTCTGACGTACGCCACACACTCGTGTAATAGTTGGGAAATGTTCACGAAAGTTGTTTTGCTTCGTAGAAATTATTTACACTTGGAAATGTGGATTTATCGTCAAATGTAGATATGCTATAAAAATATTTGCTTATTTATACCTACTTTTAGATTATATTAAATCTGCTTAGTACAGCAAACATTAATCAAAGAACTCTGTATTCTTAACGTTAATATAGGGTGGACTTAATGCCATTTGGCTTTTTTTACCAGTTATTCTAGGCAATAATGTAAACTTCTAAATACTTTGTTAGGGTAATGCACGAAGAATTCGCTTATGATCTTACAATTATGTAGATTTTTTTTTGGAAAGTGGACGATCACGTATTCATGTAAGTGGAAGGAGTACGTAGGATCACGTAATTCACGTACCACAGGAGAGGCAATTGTTTGTAAGGTGACATCTATGTCGGTTTGTCAGATGTGGTTGTTACCACATTACCCTGTCCTCAGGATTAGCAAGTCGTTTGTGTCGCACTAAGGCACAGTCATCCTAACTGCACTGCAAGCAACTGGAGATGATAATACGAACTTACCTCTCTCCAAGTAGCAGTAGGTGTAAGGGCGAGCACGCGGAGCGGCGCGCGCGCACACCGCGCGGGACGCGCCGCCGCCGCGCGCCTGCGCCCCGCGAGCCACCAGCTCTACCCAGCGTTCCACTATCTTATCCCTAGGTACACATGTAACACAACTTTTTCTAACTCCTCACCATATACCTACAATTCACCATAGACGCCATATACTTTCTCTCAAAATTACCTTTAAAACCATTATCTACCGCACTAATCAGCTATGAATCGGCAGTCTTCATTTCTTAAGACTCAATAAACGTTTTCGGTCGGGTGTTTCATCCAAATACTTTATAATAATCTATATCTAGTAATAAACGAAAAGCCTGTCAGAATTGAACCTTATGACCCTCATAACAAGACCCTAAAGTTTTATTTAATAAAAGTATCTTCCGCAAATTATTAGTGGTAGACCAGGAAATTTCAAAAGCAAACCTTAACAGCAGTAAGAATTACAAAGAATTGTACCGCGTGTAGTGGGAACAGCTGTTTTACGCAGATTTCCTAATCACTTTGATGATCTGTTTTGTTAAGAAATTTGTTTGGAGTTTTGTTATAAACGTAAATGGTTTTATGTGTTTTGTTATTTTTTATATTACATATGATGTTTGTACTCTCTGACTGTACACTTAACGTACTTGGATGGATTTCTAATAACTTACCTGCATAAATAGCCTGAAGGCGTTAGAAACTCTGCCCATTTATCAGCCTCGCGGCCCGACAGCCTGATCTTCCCGTACCCCACAGGCCCATCCTGCAAATGGCAGTCCTCCCTGCTTCCATTCAAGGTGGGCAGAGAATCCAACGTCACCAAATATTCCAGGGAGCGTGAACGCATCTGAGGAAAGAAAAAATATTTAAAGTTAAAAATGCAGCTTAGACGCTCGTGAGCTGTATTCGCTAACTACGACCATAACAAGTAAAGGAATGAAGAGAAATAAATAATGCATTGACTAATAGGCAGACTAACATATTTATTTATACCCACGTAACATTCATTCTTGAACCTTCCCAAATTTAGGTGAAGGAAAATTTAATTTGGGCAAATGAGTAACCATACGTATGTACATGGTATGATGATCAAATTATTATTTATTTATTTTATTAGCAATAGGCTTATTAAAAATAACGTAATATCTAGAAATAAACTAATTAATACCATAAATAATCTAATACCTAGAAAATACCATTTATTGAATAAGTCCAGTTTATACGAATCATTGTCGTATAGTTTCCCTTTCTTCTTTATATCTTTTACAATGATCTTCTTTGCCCAGTGTCATCATCATCATCATCATCATCATCAGCCTATCTCAGTCCACTGCTGGACATAGGCCTCCCCCATAGAGCGCCA
>DWEJ01003315.1:0-10539 GCA_018245835.1 Mysoria sejanus stolli | reverse complement strand
TTTTGATAACCACTGACAATGCGCAGATACCGGCTGATGGGGAGTCAGAAGTCTACGAAACCGGCGTGCATGTAGAGAGTTATGAGTATAGAAGAAAGATATTTGACAATCTGCACTCTGGGTGTATATGTATTGACATATTCAATCACAACAGTTATGCCAACGATGCGTGAGTAGTTTTGCTTAATTAGCCGAGACCGCTCGCTCGCTCGTAAAATTGTTAGCAGCAACTTTATACAGCGTGCTCTCTCAGTGCGCAGCCATGGCGTAGTATAAGTCAAATCACTATCAAGTCCAGAGATTTTCGTCGTTAATAATGATCACCGATTTTTATGGTACTTACAGTTCTTGTCATTGTAGTGGATGACTTGATCCACATAGCCTTCTGTGGTCACTTCATCCGCCAGCTCGGTGATGGTCGAAGCTGCTACCGTGGTAGTGGTTATCGTTTTTGTAGGTTTGGGCTTCTTCGAAGTGGTCACCTGCAGACACAGTGATAGCAGGCAAGGACCAAGCCTATTTTTTGACTTTTTGACTATGGAACGAGTTTATACTAATCGTACCTTATAAAATCGTTGAATAATTCTGATCTAGACAACATGTATGCAACTAGAACAAAATCTTAACAGATAGATTAAACGAACGAGGTATTACTTGGTAATGTATAACATATTGTAACACATTTCAGAAAAAAAGCGAGAGTGCGAAAGTGCACGCGTAACGAATCTATGTGTTAAATTAGTGCTAAATATTGTTATCATCAGAAATTTTATTATGCAAACGTATAAATTTTCACATGAGTTTTATGTGCGATATTAGTCACTTTCGATTAGATGTTAAAATTGAATAATTTCTAATAAAATCTTCGATGAATTACATAGCTGCGAATCTTTTGAAAGTTTTTTTTTTAAATATGAACATAAAAATTTCTATAGTTTTTTTGAACATGAACATAACGTAGGCAGGGTAGTGGAACCAACAAAAAGAGGCCTATGGCCTATTGCCATACTAGCTAAAACTACGATCCACTACTAGAAATTTTAACTAGAAATATTAAGTTAGAAAAATCCAATATCACCCGACCCAAGATTTGACCCCCAGATCTCTCGATCAACAGTCGCTCTTGCAACCACTCAATCAACGAGGCAGTTTTAATAAAAAATGCAGAGATAATATTCTACGCAACTTAAGCCATTCTGTAATTATAATTCACCTTTGGACTCGCTGTACCTTTACGCCTGTATTCCCCGAAGGAGTAGGCAGAGGAATGCAAATCACTCCCACGTTTTAGCAGTTACGTTTACGTCCCACTATGGAATGATATGAGCCTATTGGCATGCTGAGGCACATAATCAGACTCCGAACTACTACTAGAAGATCTAAATAAAAAAAAATTGTAGTGTTCGACTCGGGAATCGAACTTTGGACTTCCTGATCGATAGTTACACTTACAACCAACACGACCAACGAGGCAAAGTTTCGACTCGCTGTTTTTATCAAAAAATTCACTGGAATACTACTTTTTGAGATCCACGAATTAAAAAATTATGTAAATGTTTCTCTTACCGGCTTTTTAGTCGTTGTAGTTGGCGGTACAGTAGTAGTAGTGGGTTTTCTTGCAGCTGTTGTCAATTTAACTGGTTTTTTCGTAGATAATTTTGTTGGCGGCTTTCTTGTAGTTGTAGTTAACTTTAATGGTTTCTTTGTAGTAGTTCCGGGTCTTTTCGTTGTCGCTAAAGTCTTCCTTGGTGGTTTTACAGTCGTTGGTTTCGATATTATAGTCGCGTTTGGCTTTTTGTCTAAAATTACAATATCGTGGAGTTCCTGGAAGGTGCCTTGTAAACTTCCAACAATTTTGTTCACGAACAAATTCATCTTCTCGTTAAGTTTCTCGTCTTCCTGCCAAGTTGGCGTCGTAAAGTCGATGTCGTGAAGCAAATCAAGCTCGTTGTCAGACATAGCAACGCTCGTATTGAAGACGCTTGGATTTGAACCAGTTGCGTTCAATAGTGGGTTCCTTACAGGTGGAAAGTTTATCAAATCGTCAGGCGAGGTTTGCAGTTCTGGTTTGAATGTAGTTGGTGTGTATTCCGAATATGAATCTAAGTTTTGCGTTGTAGTAGAAACAGAACTTGGCTTTGTTGATGCTTTGATTGGGTACGGAGTTGTTACAGGCAGAGGCTTTGGTGTGATAACTATAGTTGGTGATGATGGTCTTTCGTAAGTCTGTGGTGGTTTTCCCATATAAATATTGTTGGTTGATTCAATGTGATTGTTCACTGTTATTTGACTTACTGGTTTTTTGAACGGTTCTTGGGATATCTCAACGAATTCAGGTTCTTTGTTTTCTGTGGAGTCAGGTTTTGTGGATGGGCTATTTAAGACAATTACCGTTGGTGTTACGCTTGAGAATGTATCTGAAGCCACTTCATAACTGGGGACAGGTTTTGATTGTGAAGTGATTGGTCTCCGAGAAGGATTCGCTCCGGTTACGTAGCTTGTAGAGGGTGGCTTTCTTGTGGTAAGGGTCGGTTTTGTAGTTGACGTAGAACTGACATAACTGAATGTTGTCAGCTGTCCAAACTCATCAGGGTCGGTAGGATACTTGTTAAAAGCTTCGATCGCTTGACTAGTGGACTGACTAGGAACAGATGAAGTATAATAAGGCTTGATTGACGCTGGCCTGTCATCTTGCAATATACTGTTTGGAGTAGTGTAAAAACCTCCTATTGGTTTCTTATTTATCGAAGGTTTGTTTGTTCCAAATTTGGTTGGGTTAGACGTTACTGTATGTGAGAAAGTGGAAGATGGTTTGACAGTTACATAGTGACCAGTCGATAAGTAGTAGCTTGGATAACCGTTGCTATAAGACACAGGAGTCGATGACGGAACTGGTGACGATTTGTTTTCCATGATGTCGAGTACGGAAGTAGAACTAGTTTCTTCTTTCATGCTTGGTGTACTGTCGTTCAACATCTGTATTATGCTATCGATAGACGATAGTTCTGGCGTCTTCTGTGTGTCTTTCGTCACCGTGGATACCATGACATAACCTTCCGTTGTTGTAGTGGTCATATTCTTTTTATTTGTTGGTCTAGGTTTAAAAACCGGTTTGTAAATGGGTCGATGTGTAGATACTACTGGTGATGGAGTCGATGATGTAGATGCTGGCGCTACAGTAGGTTTTGTTTGCATCGATGATATTTGTATATTGAAGTCTGAGGGTCTTGCGATGTCTTCTACTTCAGAACCATTTTGATGTAACAATATAGTATCCGCAATATTGTGATCAATGGTACTATGTGTGTAAATGCCATCTGGTTTTCCAGGCTTTACATAAACAAAATTGTTATCCTTGGGTGGCGTGCTTAGCAGTGTATTCGTGATTTGACTGAAGCCTTCGGAAATTATTTCGGCTTGCACTCTCTCTGTACTTAAATCCTGTTCATCCGCCTTAATGGTTGTTGTGGATACAGAATTTTTATCACTGGGTCTATATCCAGGTGTGACAACGGGTTTAAAGCTGTTATGCCAAGCGGAAAGTTCCTCGCCATCATAATCGTCTGTCTCAGCTTCAGGGTCAGGGTAATCCAAATAGCTAGTCATGACGACTCCAGGACCTTTAGGAAAATGTGACTGACTGTCAGATTTTAGTTGGCAACACGCTCCAAAGAGGAAGCCGTCCATGCAAGCCCCTACCACTTCCCCCCCTCGTCGGAAGCATTCGTGGTTAAACATGCATATTGTGTTCCCTCTGTTATATTTGGCGGTTCTCGTCGCTTTGCAGTATGACGGTGTTATTCTATAGCCGCCGAAGAGTTTTCTACCATCTGAAAATAAAAAACGCCTTAGTAACATACTTCTTAGGTAGGTACTTTCAATTCGTATGATACATATTATTATTAGCATGTTATACGTATATTATATTTTTATATTATGCGTTCCTTATTAGCCTAGGACTTGTACACAAATTCCTAGTGAACGAATAATACTAAATATAAATCGTAGTGAGTCAGCGCCAAATTGTATGCGGTGGACTACATATTAAATCCTAATATCGCTAAATTACATAAACTGGATAATGCCACAGTAAAAAAAGAAAGAATGAAGCCGTCCAACACATTTAACAGTATTACAAAACCGGTCTACCGAACAGATGTAGGCTATAGAAACCAGAATTTCCCCAATATAAAATCCGTATGGCTGTCACGTTGTCACTTTCTAAATGAATGGTCAGTTTCTCTATATAAGTCTTAACAGCGTATTGGCGGTAAATTGCATATCACACCGATTTGTCATTGAACGATTCGAATCATTCTAATCATTGGTTTTTGTATCTGTTTCTTATTACATTACTATTGCAATACTAATGGATGTTGTTGAGGGAGAGCAAGACCTATTATCTCAACAAAATAGTCTCATATATTGTCTGATGGACGAGTCACAATCTGCGTGCCTATCTACAGAGCGATGAATGTAGATGATACACGTCAGTTATGTGGAGATAAAGATATTTGACCCCCCGTGCACTGGTCAATGATGTAATAATAATTAATATTACTATTTATCAAAGAGTCAAAACGACTCATGTACCCATATCGTAGTTAAAGTGAAGTGTCAATTTTTAAGAGTAGTTATAACCCTGACTCCGGAATCATTACAAGAACAGCCTCAAGATTTTGTTGTTTAGCTGTCGTTTTTGCATTGTTGCTTTAATATTTTTTTTTAATTTTATTAATTTTCCTTACATTCCTACTAGACAACGCGGTTATAAGCCAATCGAATCTGAGTTATGCATATTAGGTGCCGGGCGATGTTACGCGGTAACCATTTGAATATTATCATGACTGTATTATGCAAATATGTAGTATATCTGTTATATGACAGTTGGAATATGTGTTATGTGTTAATCAATCATTTGTCTGATTGCTTCGTTTGACATAAGTTTGACCGCCAGTTGGTTTAGTTTGATAATCATCCATCATCATGAGCCACCAATGTCAATTTTACATAATTTATGTAAAACATTTGAACAATAAAACGATGTGCTCCCATTAAAATATGACCTTGAGCTTTCATCCACTGAGACTTATCTTTCTCACGATTAGAATCTTAATCTATACTAGGTGAATATGTAATGTGTATGTTATTCCATGGTATGTGTATATATGAAGTTATTTAATTTTTTTTACCTTCACGCCTGTAATTACGCGCGTGGGTTAGAGAAATGACTATACAATAATCCTACAATGCACCTGTTCTGATCAACCTCCCACCAGTGAGCTTGTGAGCGTCCCAGCGTGTGAGCTTGTTGCCATATATCGGACACAAGACCAAAATTCGAGCTACCATTAAGAATTCTTACTAAGAAATTCCCGATAATACCCGATCCGGGCATCGATTCTATCACTTTTCGACCATTAGCCGCGCTTGCGATTTGGCCGGAGGGAGACATTAAATAAAATAATAAAATGCATGAACGATCGTCCGTTGGCTAAACTGAGAGCATGCACAAATTATTACAGGCAATTAAACTGTTCTATCTATCAATGTGATTCACTACGATCTAACAATATGTTGAAATGTATACATACAAATACAACTTCAACATATCAAGAATAGCAATTGCGAATATCATATTAGATTGCCAGGTTTGTGTATAAACAATAATAATTGTTATAAGTATCAACAAGACATATACAGAGTAAACTTCAGCGGCAAGTGGTAAAAGTAATAAAAATTTTTGGCAAGTGGTAAAAGTGGTGACTATTTTTGGCAAGTGGTGAAACTCGTTAACATTTGCAACAACTGATAAAAGTTGTATACAAATAAAATATACTATTTGCATAAGTTTTATCAGTAGTCAAAAATGTTGTACCAAAATAGATATGTAGTGTATCGTGGAGTGTTTAGAGGATGTTCAAATACGCGGGCACATGCAGTGCACTGAATACCAATGAATCTAAGTAGATTTTATCGTAAACTACTTTCTAAACTAACTTCGAGTGTCCCAAGGGGACTGGGTTAGGAGGTTTTAGGATTAGGAAGTTCAGTTCAATGTACTTAATATTAAGAAGACGATCAAAAGATTTTCAAGTTTAAATGCTGTGTAAAATAATGTAAGTATAAAAAAAATAAATGTCACTTGCCTTATGTAACGTCGATAGAGAATATTTTGAGGAAATCTCGACAATTTATTATTAGTGTTATCTATCATGTTCTGTATGACGAATGAAGTTTGTTAACCACGATTTACAAGCGTAGTAAAAGATTGGCCCTAAACCTTCACATTCTAAGAGGAGACGATACCATATCATAATAAGATTAACCCTAGTTATTCCGCCTGCTAGTTGTTATATCTTTTATAATATGACTTACGATTGGACTCGCCACCTATTCCATAGTGGGACTTAAACGTAACCGGTGAAACGTGAGAGTGTTCTGCATTCCTCTGCCTACCTCTTCGGGGATTACAGGGGTGAAGTTAGTAACGATTGGAAGCTTTCAAAAAGCGCGTTGTAACTCATTTATTTCGACAACAGACTGGACGAGCTCTGAACTATGTGTCTCTTGTTAGTTTAATACTCAACTGAGGTTTACATATCCTCAAATTTCAAGCAAAGACCATAACCTCAGAGAAAATAATTTGTTGGGATTGAGGTTCCAATTGCTCTAGCATTTTTAAAAGCAATGAGAGAAAATAAATTACATTTCAATACTTGAGGCGTTGACAACTAATACGTTCTGTATAAACGTGTATGTGTGAATTCGCGTAATACAAAACAAATGAAAAGCGAAAGTATTCCAAGCTTTACATGAGCAGCTGAAAGATAACACGTAACACGTATTGGTGAGAGTGAAAACTTTCACAATAATACCAATTAAACTAACAAGTGACACACATTTCACTTATAAATTCTAAATGACATCGAAATGTACTGTAAAATTCTTTACGCGTGAAGTCATTTAAATCTCTTTCGTTCCGGCTATTACCTTTAGGTTATTACGTATTTTATTTGTTTAAATAGATTGTGCGGTGACAACCAAGCTTCTACTTATAAACCATAGTTTTATTAATCTTAAGCACACATCTATGACTTAGGTTTTTCTTATCAAGATGTACGGCTTGAGCACAGTTTCTTGTGTAAGAAATTTTAAGATGGTTAATTCACTGGATAGTTTGTCTTAAATTTGACGTATTAGTTTAATGCACAATTTTTATCTTTTGTATGCTTATACAGATGGTTAATACGTAATATACAGTTGATGAATCACGTATATGTTAGTGCAAAGGTAAAAACGATTGTATCAAATTAAATCGAATCATACGAATCGTATTTACATAACATTAAAAAACATTGTTATCTACTAAGCTTCACGTTATACTAAAACTTAAAAGACGTTTGTCAACCAGAAGCCGGTGCGAAACAATGAGATTGACATAAAAGACTTTAACGTAACGGATCGAAGCCATCACTTACGTATGATGTCATACATTTCACGCGTAAAAAGTGAAAGTTTCTTTTGCTTTTTGCACTCATACATTCAAATTGGGCTCAAATGTAAAAATTATGATCACTTGACTTATTGAGTGTAACATACGTATGCTTTAATGAGTAAGACGTCGTTGCGGGAGTTCATCAAGAAGGAGCCCGGATACGTCCGAATCTCGTACAAGTGAAGATTACAGTTGACTGACTTTTACGATCCCCGTGCTGCATAGTGATTGTTGTAATAAAAATTGGTGATGGCTGACAATTGTCATTTGATAACATAATATACCAGAGATCTATTAGAATATGAAAAAACGTTATAAATACATAAAAGTAAAATATTTGTAAAGTATAAAATCAAGGGGAAATTTCGCCCAACGCATCTCAGTGTTTGTTTAACCTTACAGCTGTTTACGATCCACGGCCGTCTCAAGGCGACAAGCGCTTAATCAGTAGATTAATAATTTGAATGATAAAAATTTACATAATGTACATACATAACGAATTTATCAACGAACCTGGTTGCGAGCCGGTGGTCGTGGGTTCGATTCTCACCCGGGACAAACATTTGTGTAACGAGCGCTAGACTTTATTGTCTGTCGTAGAAAAATATATAAGTATATATTTCTATGTGTAAATGTAATTTGCAGACCTGAAGTGCATTTAGTTGTAACGTGGCCTATGTTTTTTTTATACTCTGTAAATATAATGACAATGATATTAAAACAAACATGTGACATATTCGCACGAGTGCGTAATGTTACAAATACATATCATATATATGTAATTTCCTTTTTTTTATCTACCATCAATATATCAATCAACCAATATCTACCATCAACAAGGAAGCAGTATCTACCATTAATATATAGCAGTTTACAATCACTGCTAAGTTATTGTTTATTTGAAAATTAATTTTAAGGAATAAATTATGATTAACCATCACAATTTATTAACCATCACAATTTATTAACCATCACAATATTTTGTTGAAAGCATTTCACAAGGTTCAATAAAAATAAGCCTGAAACTTGGATAAAAACCTGAAGCCTGGAGCCTGAAACGATGGAACCGATTGATTGCTTTTTTAGTACAATCTAAGGATTAAGGAGTAAACTGAAAGATTTATTTCGTGTTTTAAAATTGTTTACGTTCTCGAAGAAATACCTGTATTTAATGTATGTCTATATACAAATAGCAATACCTACTTTGATAGATGTGTCACGCTTCGTTTAATACACTAATTTCCTATAGTTCTATGGATCGAGCGACTGTATTGTTTGCATGGGTTGTATTGATTGAGCTGGGAATTTTTCTTGTTACAATAATGAACGAACCTAAATGAAATCGTATTGATATATGTGTTATCGTGTGTCAAAAGCGACAATACGCTTGTAAAATAGCGCATCGATATAGATGACTTTGTATTGTTTTCCTTAGTTTCTCGCATTAATTGATCTGGGAATTTTTTTGTTTCTCTAATGACTGAACTTGGATGAAACTTTATAGATGCATGATGAAACTTTATAGATGCATGATGAATCTTTATAGATGCACGGTGAAACTTTATAGATGCATAGACAGACCGAACAATCCCCTTGCAACATATGAATTGATATAGGTGGTTTTGTTATGTTTTTCTTAGTTTCTCGCATCACCGTTGTCGATTCAACTGGGAATTTTTTGTTACCCTAATGAATAAACCTTAATGGCGACATGCAGATATACATACATCTATGTATATGCGGTAATGATGATCTTCTTTAAACATACATAACTTTTATATGTGAATTTGGATTGTTTAATTTAAACTCGAATTAATTTTGTCGAATGAGTTAAATTTTCATGTTCTACTCTAGTTAATGAACTTGAATGAAAACATACAGGTATGAGTCGCTAAGTCAGATTTTACAGTCTACGTGTGTAACACAGCATTGATCTAAATAGGTTTATATTATTTAGTCCTTACATTAATTGAATTCGGATTTTTATTACCTTAATGAAATTGAATGAGGATATATTATGAAGTGTATTGCGACCAGTTTTATTACATTAGGAACAAACATTTAAGTGAATCCACGTGATCTGAATTGACCTATTTAACACTGTTTAACATCATCATCAATCAGTTGTCGTCTTCTGGCGGACATGGGCTTCCTCCAAGGGGTTATCTCATAGTCCCTACACTGGGCATACGGGCTGCGGATCGCAAAGCACAGCTTGTCTCACCATCTACGGTGCTGACCATAGGCGGCCAGAGCATTTACGCAATTGTGCCTAGACATACCGTTACGTTACGTTTGCTGCGTTAATACATGTATGTATGTACTGTATATTTGACCGATACTTGTATGTATGTGTCTTAGATTCAGAATAGTTTGGCATAGCATAGACTCATCTTCAAAATTTTTCAACTTCAACAATACTCTTACCAATTGATTTATACATCGGATTGACATTTTGTACTAGCACGCGTCGAAGCGGCTGGCTAACAACTACAAGTAATCCAATAAAGATTATCGTGTTATCCGCCGTGTTATGGCATACAACTGTCTAAGCGGAAGGAGCCTACTTATCAACCAGAGCGTGGTAGAAACGCATTCCAAGTTCGAACGCATACAATTACTCTCTCACGGTATTGTTTTAGCGGCGCCCGCGTGTAAGAAACTTGGCGGCATACGTGACTCCGACTAGCCACTGTGTGCGAATTGTGCGATCGACAATGCCATTTTCTACGCACACGGCTTCTTGAAAGTTGGATGGATGAACTTTTCATTCGCATTCGATCAATGGATTCTGTTGTATGGTCGTGTAAAACTACAATTTCTAAAACGTGTAATTTTTTAATGTCTCGTGCCATAAGTGTGTGGTTTTTCATTTCTATTTTTTCGTAATATCTCAATAGTGTAGTTTTTTGAAATTTTCCAAATTGATTGGATTTGAAATTTAATATACTTGTAATTTGCACTGTATAAAGTACGTTAAACCGTAGTCCTGGTTCTGTTGTAATGTTATTGTACTATTTAATTATTTTGTCTCAGACACC
>DWEJ01003314.1:0-10540 GCA_018245835.1 Mysoria sejanus stolli | reverse complement strand
TTGAAATTTTTTTGAATCGGTAATGTTGAGTGCTATCGAGTACAAGATGTTGAACAGCAGTTAGCTGAAGCGTATTCTCAAAACATTGGACAAAATTTGGATTGGAGAAAATTTCAAATTTCGAACGTAGGCCAGTTTGTTCCAAGAAATGACACAATGAGTTTTTTTGGTTGAGGGAAGTCAACATCAGGCGCAAGCAAACAGCCTACGGATAGGGTCACGACCTTTATTTGGAGGCCGTGATGAGTACTTCGCCTTAAGGTTGGCATAAAAACTTTACCGGTTTCATTTAAATTATAAAAATCACAAAGTTTCTAATCGTGACGGACGCGGTAAAAGTAAAATACTGTAACTGTAAAACAATTTGAATTTACATTTATCCTTAAAGTAAACTAACAATTTCACTTACACCACGACAGTTTTTCATCGAACGAAAATTTCATAATTTTCACGAAGAAATATGGAAGACAATATTGTTATATCGTTATGAGGACACATCACAGGACAGGTTAATGGTGTACGCGCGCGTGACAGGCTGGGTCGCCTTACGCGGGGCAATTTATTGGCTGACTGCCTGTTTCACTCTTATAACATTATGTTTCTTTGTTCACTTGATATTTTTTTAGTTCTATTATTTTGAACAGTGACATTTGACCGGACGTTAGACGTGTATGTTATTTTTCACTTTGACGCACGCAATGTGCTTCACGCACTCAGACGTCAACGTGTCTAGTGAAATGAAGAAATCAATAATTCTAGTTCTAAATTCGAATGGATTACAAACGTTCGTATCGGGCGGCTTACAAAGCGACCACGAATATACCGTGGATTAAATTTAATTGGATAACAAACATCGTACCTAGTGCCATCGTACCTACTCGTACGTGTGATTGTACACGCCAAAACAATCCAATATCGTAACTGGCGCTCATGTGTTAGCCGGTTTCACTGTCGGCTACGTCGTACACAATTCGTATTGTTTACGCGTAACAACAATTAATAATATAAGGATAAATGTTAATGGTATTAATCAAATGGTTCTTAAATTATTCCCGTTACGAGAATACATGGTAAATGTACTTACATACAAACTTATATTGTGTATGTTTAATTTGTAACGTTGAGTTGTAAGCATTATTTATCAAGGTTGAAAATATTGACAGTAATACCTTCCTTCATCTTTGTTTTTTTGTCACGTTTCGTAGTGAATATACCTACGCGATAAAATACGCAAAAACCAACATCTAAGATACAGATATACCGACTATTGAAGATTTCAAATCAATGTGTCAATTTTATTCATTTTTTTTATTTATTATGAAAACTTGTTATCGAAAAACAAAGTCAGTCTGGTTTAATCGCCTAAACATTTTCTTTACTGGATGGTGGTAACAATATACGGAAATTTATAAATAATTTAATAGCTTACGTAAAATGGCAACTGTTACGCAATGGAGAGAAAAATTAAGAATTATTAAGAGTTACCTCTTGAAAATAACAATAAATATTAATTTCTCTAAGAAATATAAATTTCTTTAATTAGTCCAAAATCAATTATATTGATGACACAAAAGGGTCACATATTATTAAAATAATTTCTTGCTATATTCGCCTACAATCTAACAATATGTCATAATTTTATTAATTGTATTACTCGTATGTCATAATTTTATTCAGACCTTGTGTGTCCTTTTTCGTTCACCAACACTGCTACATACATACATAGCTTTGTTTAACCACGCACACACTCATATATTTTAAATATCATAGTAGTGAATATTGATCCGCATCATGTAAAAAAACTTAACCGAAGCATCGATTTCAACATGTATAAATAACGTATACGAAACGATTTTTCGTCATTATGTAAGTATATAGGTTATGATTATTGCTACTTATCAACAAAATTATCTAAACGTTCACCACTTTTCACCGCTATTCAGCTTTCATAATAAACGTTTCTCCACGATTCTTTTATTACAACTTCAATGCTGCCGAGTTGTACGTAAAATCGGCGTTATTTAAAATATCTGATGCGTAAAAATATAAAAGACTCCCCCGTCGCGAGTCTGTTCATGATTATTAATACTCATTTAGTATTTCTCCCGATTTACATATATATGTATGTACATAACCCATTTCGTGGATAAATTGTTTAAAAATTTGTGCTATGTTTATATTCGACTGTTTAATATAAAACATCGTTTGATGAACATGAGTGCCTCGTTGGATGAAAGTGGGACTGCCGAGCGGAATGTCCCACCTATATAGTGGGACGTAAGCGTAACTGGTGAAACTTGGGAATGTTCTGCATTCCTCTATTTACCTCTTCTGGATTTACAGACGTGAAATTAGGTTTTTACGTAATATTAAACATATTTGGAGGTTTTATTTTATTACTTACATTGGCTGTATAGAATGATACAAAAACCGTTTACATAATGAAATGGTGTATTTTCAAAGTTATAATAATAAAAATCTCCATCTTCCACCAACAGTTGCAACTTGTTAAAAACATTCAATGTTCGTGTATATTTAACCTAGTTTTATATAAACGGTAGGTTATACAGAAGATGCAAATGTGGCACACCTGACGCGGGCGCGTGCCGGATATTACGTTGCAGATGAGGGCGGAGGCCACGCGTTGTGACGTGCACAGCTTCGATTGTATAGCTTGTAACGTATAAATCATACTATCGCTATCAAAATGAATTTCTGTTGTATAAAATCGCATACAAAACACCGTGACACTCCTGACAATAATAAAAAATGCATGTTTGCTTTCACATTCTGTTTGGTATACAATAACATTATAAAACGAAAACAGTTTTACGTTTCCTTGTTGTACTGTTAATGAAATAAGAACGACATAAAATTCAGTTCCATAAGCCAAATCAAATCCTTTGGAGTAAAATAAAAATATTCAATATATTAAAATCGTGGAAATAAGATTTTGCTTCAAGACGGAGCTTTCGCTAGTCGGTAGTCTCTATAATCATATTTATCGGCATATTCAAGTCAAGATTTACAAGCGATGTTTCAATCGTGAAACAGTTATTTCGATATAGAAATAGATTAACAACAGTTTAGCACATGAAATATAGGCTTTGTCTAGTCTAAATTTAGTCACGGTTTATTATGTTCAAGACAGTTATTCAGAGATAGAAATCATACAAGAAGCTTGTGGTTACTCACTCCAAGCGGGGGCTGGCACGATGAGGCCGGATATCATGTCGTCGGAGATGACGGGCGGGTCGCTGGGCGGCGGCGGGCACACCAGCGAGTCGATAATGTCGTCCGTGGCTGCGCGCATCACACCGTTTAGTTCCGGCGGCTCCGTGCGGGACGACCTGCGACCAAAACAACTCTTAGTGTTATCGATTAACAAAGCCAGGCGAAATTAACAAACGTTTTAATAATTTTAGATGCAAAACACCTTGTTGACGTTCGAAAAGATTTTCACGTTACATGTATGCTGACATTTGTACGTTAATAGGTATAGACTGAAAACGGTATTGATATTTATTAAATCGTATGAACATTGATATATTTTTCAAAAATAATCTCTGTTCTTAGTCGAAGCGTTATACAACGTATATAACGTATATAACGCAATAGCGAATGATTTTATAAAGTACTTTGCATTTTTATGACTAAATATCACTTGATATCATCCCTGAAGATAAGAACGGTGAAGAAACCTACTCGGTTTGGAATCCTCTATAATATTTCATGAATTGTGGAAGTCTGATAAGTCCCTGGCTAGTAAGTACAGACTACACCCTAACACGTTTACAATATCACACGACAATAATATTGAACAATGGAATAATAAGAGGATTAATGACAATTGGAACGCAGTGTGTTAAGAGAAAAGTAAAAATATCTAGGAGATTTTTGGGTATATTGTTAGGAGCACGTAGGTAATATTACTTGAAAGTACGTCTATGGTAAGATGGTAATACGGAAGTATGCGTTATAGGATCCATCGCGATGGATGGATGTTGGTTCCACTTAGGATGCAACTTTTAAATTTCCATGAATATTAATTTCACCATCTAAAGCCGTGCGCATCACATCACCTCGCGCGTGGCGCGCAATGACCTGTATTGTGATGCATTTGCATGGCCCGTTGCGATGTTCGGAGTCCCCGTGGATGAACTCAGGCGATTATCGCGAGGGTCAACGTACCCGATAGTGCCTCACAAATGCTTCACAAGTGCTTCACAAATGACGTAGAACCGCAGATTGATGCTACATTTAGTTTATCCGTCGTTGAAAGTCTCTAATGCTTTTAATTTCATTATGCAAGTTTTATAAAAACTATTGTATTATATGCACTTGTTTAAAGAATAAAATGTAAACACCTAGTAGCTTCTGTATGTATGTTCGTATTTAAAATGAATCGCGAAGAATAACAATGCCATTCCATTAAACGTACAAGAAGTTCATTGTTAATGTACAGTTGAATATAATCAGCGCTGAATAGGCATCTAAGCTACGATGCATCTGAATAATCATTTTTCTCAGAAGCATCATAACACAATATCGGACTATCGCTAATAATGAAAAATAATCAAAACGAATGCCAGAGTTGGAACGCCTCGTATATCGCCGTCTTTGTCTACTTCACTACCTAAACCGGGACATGGTTATAAAAACGCTGGTTACTGCCTGTTCCTTAATGACAAAACCAGGCCATTTATTAATATTGATCCGACTTAACTTGATGATGGGACAAACAGTAATATACGATAATGGCCAAATATATGTATATATTCAGGAATAATTTATCTGAGTTTTGTATAGAACGAGGAAAAAGCCAATATGAATATCATGTAAATAACTTCTCATCTGTGTTGGTTACACGCTTCTTATTCGGCAAAGTACCTTATTGCTAATAAAAAGATCTGCTTATTCAGTTATAGGGGCACGAAGATAGCACTTGCTAGTTTTTACGCAGCGATATTGTGGTTCAGTTTCTATTTCGAATATCATTTGATTCCGTCTTATGATCCCAATATTGCGTACATAACTAATGACGAAAAACAAATATTCAATTATAATAATGATATAAAACACGATATAGATCATACAAAGTATTATTAATGGTGATAAAGCAAAGTGTAAGTACAATTTAACAAACAACTATCGAGCTTCGATATTGAGAACGTTCGGAAATCCAATATTAAAGCACGCTTTTACGACGTGCCTCAAGGCATTGTATGTGCCCATCTCATACAATATTCAATGACAAGATCGAGACAAAACCCCTACAATGTTACGGAATAGTGCTTTGCGTTCTGTAGAGGTATTATGCATATTTTATAAAACAAGTAATGCTCGGTATATTAAAGAGCACGGCAATAGGTTCACCCACTATTTCATTATGTTATGTACATATAATGTAACTGGTGACAAATTCAAGTGTAATGCACACCCACATTACACAAGTTTCGATTAAAAATTAATTTGAAAGATTAATGGATAGTGAACGATGTTTGAAATATTATTTATTGAGATTTTGTAGAGGATTCATAAAGGGTAAAAACAGAATTTCTGACGTCCACGAACTTACCGTGGCTACGAGTTAGTGTCGCGTTCGAGTGAATGGAGCGGCGTTCCTGTCCGTAGACAATAAACTCACAACAATGATGTGTCGCGGGCGTTCATTTCAAGATGAGAATTTAGCGGGGCATTAATTCACGCAGCGGTGGCGTGCGATGTGGCGTAGCGCGGTAAAGAGGCTCGATTGCGGCCGTTTACAATGGCCGGTGTGGCGAGAGAGGCGCTAGGCGGCCGAGGGCTATGGGGCGAGGGTGTATGTAGGTCGGAGCTAGCGCTTCAGTAAACTTGTCGCGGTCGAAAGGTCAGGTGTATGAGGGCGGGAAATGCCGTGAAGGCCCGCTGCCTGCGCCGCGTTTGCCTTTCGATTTGTTCCGCCGGGAGCGAGCGGCCTCCTGCCATCTGTTCTGGGTAGGAACCGGGCCAACTTGTAGTGTTTCGAATTTTAAATTCAGTTAGCAACTTAATAAATGTTTTTTACTGCTAGATGTTTTTTTACAAATTATTTAGAGAAATTATGCTGAATTAAATACTATTAAACTGGTTGATGTATGGCGGCTGACTTATCCCCTTTCTCCATGGGACGCTTGCATAGAAAAACTTGTGAGTGCTGCCCGTGTCTGCCTAACCTTTCTGGGAAATACCGGCATTACCTTATACGATAAACATGTTATGTATACAATATATTGAAGTATTCAAAATTTTCGTGTTCAATTAAAATGACCGTAAATTGTTTCATAAATCATTTATAAGATTGCACTTTAGTGAAATTGTGTTTATATAACCTAACTAAATTGTTTAACATGCGTAGTAGTCTGTACTATTTGTACTATTTTGTTATTGAAGAAAACAGAATACTGTAAAATTTAAAACTTTATTCATGATTTCGAGTTATTATTCGAATCTGACACGGCAAAGAAAATTGCTCTGATTTTTCTCTATTTGAACTGTATTAAAATAATTTTCCGGAAACGAGGTCGAATATCGAATTCCGATTGTTTTTTAATGGCCAATTCGCAACGAATTCGCTACTGGTGCAGTAAATTATGCGAATCGATGCTAACGAATGCGTCTCACAAAGTCCGCTGATTAATGAACAGTGGTTAACTCGCTTGACGACCAGCGAAATTGCATTAAAATGGTAATGTGAAAAGGAATAGCTAAAACCCACCTCATCATCATAACTAGAGATAGTTCCTCTTGCAATACGCTTTCCAAGTACATCATATCTAGGTCAGATACTATCGCTCCGTTGATCACCATTATCTCGTCGCCTTTGATTATACCTTGCGAAAAAACAAACAATAAATTGCAACTGAGATATCGATGTTTTTCGAACGCGACAACAAAAGATAATTAACACATACTACGCTACTCGTACAACAGTGTTAATGATATAGAACTTAGAACACAACCCAGTAATTAAATACAATAAGCGCTACTCTTCAATTATTGTTCTGCGTGTTCAACAAAAATCAATTAATTTATTGTTTATTACCATTTTGCATGGCAACACTCTTATCTTCAACCCTGCTGACGTAGCAGCACAGCTCGTCTTGCCGCTCCGCGTTCTCGATTAGTTCGGCTTCCACACTGAACCCCCACATCTGATCTAGAGTGTTCCGTTGCAACTCCACTTGGTACAGAATCTTCGAGCAAACTTCTACCACCTCGTGTGTGTGTAACTAAACATAGAATTAGTATGAGAGTAATTCTCAAAAGGTTTTATGATCATAAAATACACATCATCAAAAATTCTACAGAGTGCAGTTCATAATTTAGCAGAGTTAATACGACTACGCGGCCTTAAAACACATAATAATATGATAATTATATAATAACCGTAATGTTATGATTCTAGAAATTTAAATATTATTCCATCAATAAGAAAAATATTTTCAAATCATTCATGCGGGTTCGGAAGGCATGTTCAAAGAAGAATTATGCTGACTGATTGATAAGGTTTCTTCATGGCTAACAAAATCAATGCCCGGTCTGTCAGACCCTACTCACGCAATATCCGGTCACATGTCGCTTTTTTTCCGTGAAACGACTCAATTAGGTGTATATCCATTGGAATTGTTTGCCTAAATGGTTCGATAAAATAGCCCTCGTTATAATTAAATTAGGATTAATTAATTAATAAAGCAACATTATAATTAATGTTGCATTCATTACTGTGCGTATCCTTATGTACTGGGAAGCGAAGGACTTGATAAAATAAGTAATTCAGTTCAGAGGATTTACAAAACAAATCACTCCACTGGGGCGACGCCGGGTGGCAAGGAGGACCATTAAATAAATTACAGGCTTGTCTTTTAAAACAACCGCGTAATTCGAATGTCTTTTTAACCGTGTACAGCCGCTGTAGGTACACAATTCCTGAAATTTTTCGTGGAGGATAATTATGAATTTGAAAGCGATAACATTTTTATTTAAATTTATAGAATCAAATGACTTATCACGTGCCAAAAGTTTCATAATAAAGTTTTATGTTCTAAATTATCATGATTGTCGCGATTTAGTTTCACAAAGAACGTGCAAATAGTATTATTGTATGTTCTTCCATAAAAAAACTTACGTAAGTTTCTATGAGATCACTGCGATGCGGGACAAAGTAGTTGTGATCTTCCATGTCTCGCCGCTTCTTGACTCGCACGAAGTGCTCGAGAGCGTTGAGCGAGCGACGTGCGCATGCGGCCGCAAGGAATTCTTCCACCGACATGCCTTCGCGAACACCGACCGTGGCCGTCGTGCCTTCTGGGAGCGACACTCGTACGGCCGCCTCGCCTTCCTCACGAGACATCTGGTTAAGCCGAAATTGTGATCAGGTACCGGAATTAACTACATTCCCCTTGTACAAGCATACAATAACAATGTTTGAACTCGATACGACCCAAATCGTATTAATTCCGTAGCGTGCTCACGGTATTATGTTTATGCACGAACCTTCACAGGCAGGAATAAATTACGGAATGCGTTTCGTTTGAAATTTATTATGGTAGCAACATAATAATTTCATTTAAAATGTTTATACGTTAAAACGTGTGTGGAACCATAACAGAATTAATGAATTTCGTACTTAATCGATTAGTGATTTTGTACATTACACTATAAAATTTGCCTCGTTAGTTGAGTGGTCGTAAGCGAGTATGGCAATATGTTTACCTCCTATTCCATGATGACACGTGAAACGTAACTGGTGAAACGTGGGAGTGTACTGCGCTCCTCTACCTACCTCTTGGGGAATTCAGACGTGATATTACGTTTTAAAAAAATGTACATTTATTCGCATTTTATTCCAAGATGAAACTTGGAATCTATAATTGTATATTTTTGCGTTAAAATATGAATCCTAAAATTTCAATTCCAAAATTTTCCATCCAATTTGTTGAGATTTTAATGAAAGCGATCATAGTTAATTAAAAAATGCCAAGCTACCAACTTCATTGTAGTAATTAAATGATTAAAAAAATAATTTTAAAATATTTCTTCTATCAAATTAGGTTTATTCTGACATCGAAACGAAATCATAAATCAGTAATAAATGCTTACATTTATAATTTCATTGAGAATTATGGTCAAAATCTCGTTAACAACACTGAAAGGTTTAAAGATACTAAATGAAATCAGCGTAAATCGTTTGCCTCTAATTAAGCGTTAATGAAAAAAATAGTAGATGCGAAAAGTACTAGTCACGTTCTTCCTTAGAAAATTTTACGTGGGATTTTTTTTATTTCACTTAAAATGTAAGTCCCTGTTGAACGATTTTCCAGTCTGCTTGTAACGATCCCTGTTATAACTTGTTAAAAAAAGGGCCGTATATAAAGATGGGTCTCTAAGGGAAAAAAGCAAGTAACAGACTAATAGCCACTTCTCGTGACGACGTATATTCTTCTAATATTAGAGGACACGCCACTTGGCCATTTCCGAAGCTGAGTGGCCCCGAGGCTCGATGAGCATTTTGACTGTGATTTAACTTCGGGAATTAATCACGTATTTGATGATATCCTCACAATTAGTAAAAGACGAAATCTGCTTCAGTAAAAACTCAATCCTTTGAAACGTGTTTATAAAAGTACTTGAAAATAATTTTAGTATTTGTTACGTTTCTTTTTTCCCAAAATTGTGAATCAGCTCGAGTAGTAGAAGAATTTTAATATTGTGAATCAAATTTCTGTTTCTATTATAACACAACTCTTGTAATATATTTGGCCTGCAAAATGATGGGCCATTTCGCAGGCAATGAAATCTATTTAGTCTGATTAAGGTCAGTCGAACGGCCATGTTTTGCGAGTATAATTAAATTTTTCTTGATAATGGATGATTTATACGCTGTGCAGTATTTTCCAATAAATAAACCTGGAACACATCCATACTTTAATATTATAAATTCGAAAGTTACTCTGTCTGTCTGTTACGCTTACACGCTTAAACCACTGCACCGATTTTAATAAAATTTGGCATAAACATAGATAAGACGTTCAGAAAGGACATACGATAGTTTTTATCCCAATAATCCTACAGGAACGATTATATAACGATTAATGTTAAAAATCTTGCATGCTGGCAGCTTTACCCGCGTGCTCCGCGTAAACCAGGAGAGATACACCAAAGTAATGTATTAGAGAATTGTCGACCTATAAAAATACTACAAAAAGTCCGCGATAGCACGTGTATGTATACCTTATAAATCAAATATTACATTTAAGTATGATATACATACATATGTGTACATATACCAGTTGATAATAGTAAATGTCATTATAATATCAGGACTTCACTCATGTGTGTTTGTGTGAGTGTGTGTATGTGTAATCGCTCAAAGTTGATTTAATTTTATATAGCAATATAAAACTTTTAAAATACCATATATATTAAAAGTAAATATAGACTTTGTAAATACAGAACCTTGTGTCCTAATACTATGAAACAAAAAACTTACCCTAGCATTACGAGCGAGCAACGCCCGCAC
>DWEJ01003313.1:0-10540 GCA_018245835.1 Mysoria sejanus stolli | reverse complement strand
CGCTAGTGGGGAAGTTTTCCGTCTCCGACTTGAGCGTGCGCTGTATGAACTATGAACAACGTGATAATGAATTTGAAGCACGTCATGTTTAAATAAAAGATACATTTAAGGTTAGTAACATTCGGCACTCGGCGATCTCTGCGTACCCCTTATTAAAGCAGGCGTACTGGTATAAGAATATTAAAAATTAGCTACCGTAGCTGTGTCGTTACGGCGTGTCGCGCTTTTTGTTTACAATCAAAGCATGTCACTGATAGAATGAAGCGAACACTAACTAAACAAAGTCAACAGGATATGAATATCTATCTCAAATTTATCATACGCCATATCATTCAAACAAATATCAATCAACAGTAAGAGAGTCCGCCTCGCTGTGTACTATTTAATTTTTTGCTTACATGTTCCATTATTAGTAGCATTGACTGAATATGGTTTAGAACTTACAAACAACATTACTAATGTCTTTGAAGTTTTTTTTTTATCATATCTTTACACTTAGAATACAACAACGAAGTAAAATGTAGTACTATGTGACGTCAGAATGCGCGGCCCCACGTTCGTGTGGACCTTCAACTTGAAGACGAAGGACAAGCCCACGCGCTGGACGCTGGCCGGCGTGGCGCTGCTGCTGGGCGTGTGAGCGTCCGCACGTCTTCAGTGCGCGCATATTGATACGTTGGCAAATAAAGATTTATTTTTAAATTATTGCAGTTTTAATAAAATCGAAAATATTTACCTATCCAATATGTGTAATGAAGAATATTAAAATTATCTAAGAGCCTACAAACGAGTGTCTCACTGGTTAAGTTACTTTGTAGGAAATATTGACATTGACACTGAATATTAACGTTAAACTTATTGAATTAATGTGTCATGAAGTACACATTTTGGTGATTGAAATGCTTAAAGTAATTATCATAGTAATGTGTATGTTTAGTCTCCATAAAGCATTCCTGTTGTTAACACGCAGACATTAATTCAATCATTCCTCGAACCCTCTTCAATCTGCAACATTATATCTAACATAATCACTTCGATTGTATGTATTTATTTTGTTGCAAAACTTTGTATGGAAAAAATATTAGATAAAAGCTAAATAAGGATTTTGGGGGATATGAATGCAGATTGATGGACAAAATTAATCCCTGAATAATTAGACGAACATAATGGCTGCTATACAAATTATTATATAATTTCCAATCACAGTTTGACTCATAGACAAAAAAAAAACAATTTATTTACATAAACGTGTGAATTGGATATTCAGATAGCGATTTTTTAAATTCCGACACTATTCGTAATTCATTTAGTAAGTTTTCGACCCACAAACTATGAAAAATGTTTAAATGTATACATATCTTACTTTTCATCTATCGTCTGGAGTAGGGGAGAATTCTAAAAAAAAAATAGAGATATTTCAGTTTAAAAATGAACGCCAATCAATTAAAATTCGTTTTTTCAATGTGTGAAGGAAAGTAAATATTGCAACATTTTACTTACGTGTCCGTGCGGCGATTTTACTGCTAACTTCGACTCGCCTACACACTAATAAGTTGACTAATCAGGCGATTAGTGCATCCAATCATTCTATATAATAAAACTATCTTCAAGGACGCTTACGTCAAGCAGTGGACTGCAATAAGCCGACGATAACGTATAAAATTAAAAAATAGTCAACCAAACCTGATTTCAATGTGTTGTGTAGTTTTTAATGTACATTGAGGACGTAATGCACCTAAGCAGGTGGATGAACTACATTGATATCTAGATACAAGTCAATAAGTATAAATGACTACGGAATTCTTCACAACGAATGGGTAATGCTTGCTCGTGCACGCAGTGCGGCAGCCCGTACGGTCGACGTAAAGGATGGAGGTACAGGCAATGCAGGTACTCGTGTAGATCGAATATTAAAAGAAAAATAAAAACACATATCGCAGAATGGATGTTAATAAATTTATTATAAAACCTTTGCAATTGTGTAGACACAATCGCAAAGGTTCAACGTTATATTTACAGTGCGAACAGTAATGAACATTTACAATAATACATCAATCACATAGAGAGTAGTCTTTAAACACCAAGCAGAGCCTTAAAATGAACAACGTGCATTCTTGAGTGGTGACAACAAGACGACACTTACTTGTAGCGATCGCCTATTAACTAAACATTCAATACTTTTCTTTAATTGTAAAGTTAAGAAAATACACTTTTTAGTGTTCGGCAAATGAATGGCATCTTTTAGTCTACGATAGATACAAGTAGTATAAAGTTTATTATTCGGCGCGTCGGACCATCAAGAAGGACTAAATAATGTCAAAAATTAGTCTCACACAACAGATGCGTAAACACAAATAATACGTGCATATAGCACGGTTACCACAGAACTGACTAAAGGGGTCAAGTATTTAGCCACTGCGTACGCTTTTTGAACTGGGCGGCGATTTTGGCGATGTATTGTCGTTATCAGACGGCGGTTCTGATCCTTTAACGGTGAATGTTACATAATATCTTTTATTTCTATCTAACCGTTCTGCCGGTAGTGCTATTAGCTGCTTCTCAGACCCATGGGATACCTCTAAAGTGACGTGCGCTTTCCCGGAACCTGAAGGTGGTTTAGAGTTTATTTTGGGCAGAAAACCTTTGGATTTTGTCGCCGCGCCCGCTGTGGAGGGCTTCGGCATGGTGTGGTGATTCCATCTGTAAGGAACTGTCGGCGGGGGTCAGTCTATGTCACAAGGAAATATCATGACTTTAAAAATTAATATGTACTTACTGTAAGCGGAACACGGAATACCAGTATAGGCATGCACGGCGTGGTAACAGCGGTGAGTCTTACTCGTGCACAGACAGGGATTGTCCGGAATGGCACTCATTTTGTACAGGTCGCTTTCACCGTAATCGAAGTCCATCGGCTTCTCAGGCAAATTGTCTAAATGCTTCTTTCCGCTCTTTTGCAGTTTTCTTAAGCTTTCGTACAAAAACTTTTCAAAACTGCTAAATGAGAAATCTGGGCTATTGTAGGGACCCAATCCAACGTTAGATAGGCTGGATTTATTATATTCATCAATTGCTCTCTTGACCAAAACAGCCTCATTAGCTTTACTCGTTCGTATTTGCAGTCGCTTTAATTCTAATAGATGTTGAAATATCTTTCTTTCACAATAATATCTAAAAATAAATCATTGCTTTTATATCTTACATAATTACTCGTATAATTAGAAGCGAAACAAAAAATTTAGAGCTTTAGAACTACACATTTTGTTTTTGTGTCATAATATGGACGTGCAGATTTTACACATACGAGTACAAGAAAAGCATAAAAATTTTAATAAAAGTTACTATTTTCTTACCTCCTCATGTTCGTTTGAATCCGTTGTGTTACTGATGTCATGTCTACAGCGTTTTTATCTCCCGGTTTTCGTACGGGAATTTTACTATCAGACTTTCCTGAAAACCGTCCGGTAACGTTTCTTTGTTGATAATACGCTTTAAGGCGCGGGCTCATGATACGTCGTTGGACGGGCCGTGGACTTGGTTCGAACCCAGAATCCATCAGTCCGCTAGATTCATACCCCCTCTCAGAGTTTTCACTTTTTGAACGAATGGTTATCCGACTCTTAGTTCTTCCTTTTTTTCGAAATCTTTTTCGACGACCATTCGCTTCGGAATGACTGTAATATATTTCATTGTCACTAACACTGGGAACTCTACCGAGGGTGTTGTCTCTAAAAAAGTTAGTTTCACCAATCGTATCTCCATTTTCATCTACGGAACCGTCTTCTGTTCTACTGGATTTTTTAAGAATTCCAGATGAAACTTCATTTGTAGAAGCAACCTCTGACAATACTTTATAGCTCTCTGTTTCAAATATACTGCTCTTACGACTACTCGGCTGGCTGTCTTTTGAAATTTTTCGAAGACGTCTTGGTGACGCCTGTGATAGTGATAAATTTACATCTAAATCCTCGGATCCACTCTGCGAAATAGCTGGATGAGCATCACGATCCTTCGCCGGAACCTCGTCATCGAAAATGGTAATAATTCCCTTATTTGTGCTTTGCATATTTTCACTGCTACTACCAACAGAAATGCCATATTCAATGTTTTTCTCTTCAAAATCTTGCGTTGCTTTATGAAGATTTCGCGATTCTCCTTCAAGAGAACTGTTACGTTCTGTTATTTCAGAATGTTTTACTTCTTCACCCATTAAATGATCTGAAGCTATTTCTGAATCATTAATATCAATAATCTCGTCTTTCTTGGCAAATGATACACTAGGCGAAATATCTTTTGGTGCGCCATGCTCATCAGAACTCAACTTTTTTTCAACTAAAGACGTTTCACTTAATAAATCTTCAGGACCAGATAAAACTTGAAATGATCTTTTACGAATTTGTTCAACGTCCTTAATTGGCGATGAACTTTTACTCTCTGTGCTAGCTTTTACATTAATTTCCGATTCATTATCTATACTTTGATCTAAAGTTGTATCCAAACTCTTTTGTTTTTCCCCTAATCCTTCTACACTAGAAGCTGTTTTTGAATCTTTTTTCATATCAGATTCCTGTACACGACTCGTATCAATTTCTGACTCACTTTTTTCATTTCGTGAATCCACTGTAGTATTAACATCAGTAATTTTAGATTCGGGATTAGTATCTGCGTTAGAAATCTCAGCTGCATCTTTAATACTCATTTCGTCAATAAGAGATTTTTCGGCATCAGATTTTATTTCTTGATTTAAGTCTTTTTGTATTATATTTAGATTCGTCGCTTCGACAGAAACATTGTTTGATGAGTCAACGGTTACCGTCAATTCGGAGCTACCATGTTGGCTTGATTCACGTTCCATGTGTATTTGCGCTTCAGTAACGACCATATTAGTTTTAACAGATAATGTCTCTGTCTCGGTTTCACTGTGAGTTTTACTTTTTGTTGACTGAATAACGTTATTATGTTCAGAATCTACAGATATTGAAGGCGTCATACTAGAAGCATTAGCTACCACATCTTCATTAATTTCCTTCGTATCTTTTTCTGCACTTTTGTACTTGATAATATTAACACTTTGCTTTTCATCATCATGTTCGATATGTATTGATGTTTTCTTTCCTCTTCGTTTAGTATTGCGCCTATCGCTGGATTCTGAACTACTACTAGTTTCACTAGTAGTACTATATCTTCGTTTTCCACGTTTTCTATGTCGCTTATATTTTTTTTTCTCCACATGAGGTAATGTATCTGAAGAACTTTCTGAACTTGATCGATAGCGTCTATGATTTTTTGCACTGTGCTTGCTACGCCTCGAGGGTTCACTTTTTGATCTGGTTTTTTTATGTTTTGCTAATTTTCTGTTTTTACGTCTATGGGAGCTTTCCCTACTGCGTTTTTCAATTTCAGTATCGTAGCCATCACTAAAACTCTTTTGTTTTTTAATTACTTTTTTCCTTCTGTCATAATATTTAGAAGGACGCCTGTCTTCACATTTTTTTCCTTTTCTTTGGCGTTCTTCTGAAAAATCACTATCACTATCAAAATCATTATCAGTATCTTTGAAGTGTCGCTTTTCTTGTACTGGACTAGAAAGTTCAATAACTTCACGTTTTTCTATTCTTATTCGGTCACGAACATCAATTTTAGTACTTGTTACTTTTCTTGTAGGTAATGATGTAATTGGCGCTTCATCAATTACAATTTGTGTATTCGAAAGTTTCGATGCAGGCAAACCACCATGCATTTGTATATATTTAGCAGTAGAACGGTGACCCCGTGTCGTAGCACAATCAAGAGGTGTTAAAGGTTCGTTTTTTGAAGACCGCGCTACAGGATTAACTTCAGCTCCTCTATCTAACAATAGTCGACATAGGTCGGCGTTGTCAGTAGCGGCAGCGATGTGCAAAGGTGTACGTCCCTCGTGATTGGTTGCGTTCACTTGAGAAGGCCTTCCATCTAACAACCATTTTACTAATTCTCTGCGGCCTGAAGCTACGGCTTCATGTAAAGGTAAATCGCCTTTTGAATTGCGTAACCATAAATTGGCGCCCCGAGCTCCTGGAATATTATACAATTCATTTTCAAAAACTGATATTTGGTGCGATAACTTTTTTAAACAATTAAACTACGTTTAATTAAGTTTTGTTAAACTAAGTAACATGACGAATATAATCTCCGAAGAGATAGGCAGAGGAATGTACAATACTCGGAGTGTTCTATCAATTACATTTACGTCCCACTATGGAGTAACAACTAGAAAATCTAAATTAGAAAATTTAATAGCGCTCGACCCGGTAAATGAACCCAGAACCTCCCGACCGACAGTCGCACTTGCAACAAACACAACCTGCGAGGCAGTCACTGAACTATTAAACTGATATAAAATAACCTGACCAAGTATTCTAACTGTTTCGATTTGTCCCTTTGCAGCAGCTGTGTGTGCAGGGCTTCTGCCTCGGCGATCTTGACGATGCGCGTCAGCTCCATGCACTAACAATGCCGATGTAGCATCAGCATGACCCAAAGCCGCTGCATAGTGCAAAGGTGTGCAACCATGTGAATCTGCCACATCGACCCGGGCCCCACAGAGACCCACTAGTGTCTCAAGTGCTTCCGTATGACCTCTAGCTGCAGCGCAATGTAGTGCTGTGAGACCATCTCTGTACAAAAAATTACACAATTTACACTATTTATTGGTTACTGTTATTTATGTAAAAAAGTTTCCTTTTCATAACGATTTTCAAATAATATATCATGATATTGTAGGATACACACCGATCAGCATCGTCGACTCTAGCACCCGCTTGGTGTAAGGACAGCACGGCAGCAGCGGAGCCCGCGGACGCGGCCCACAAAAGGGGCGTGCGGCCGTCCGCGTCACGTACGTCCACGCGCGCGTCACCTTCCTTCACGAGAGCACGCAGTACTTCCAACGCTGCACCTCGACTCTATCAATAGTTCAAAATATGTTAAATACACGCCAAAGTTCGCTAGAAACTCTCATATACGGCACGATTATTGCAGCAAAAATACAAAAAAATGTTACCTGATGATCAGTGGCAGCTGGCGCACCGCACATCTGCGCGGCATAGTGCAGCGGGTACCCGCCGTGCTGGTCGGGCGTGGCCGCGTCGGCGCCCGCCGCCAGGACGGCACGCAGCGCGCCCACCTCGCCGCATACTGGTTATGTATATAATTATTTCAAGTATATTGTGAATCGTTCTATTTGTAAGAAGATTCTTGACCTGATCGAAAACACTTTATTTACAAAAGAACTTATGGATAAACTATTGTAAGAACTGTAGTAATTTACGTCACAGATCGATTTTACATCAGATAATATATTGTTAAACAAACAATGCCTTACTATGACTGACTTCAATTGTTTATTGAAGTCAGTCATAGTAAGGAAAACATCGAAATGCCTAGTTATTATTGATGGTACAAAGTAACCTGCTAGTTTGACGGCATGATGTTTACTTTACAGAAAAAGTATTCGTGTAAAACATTTGAACGGTGCGCCTAAAATGTCAATTAAATACAGCTATTGAAATTAACTTAAAATAATTACGTATTGAAATTAATATAAAATAACATAATTAGGACATAAAATTCTGTCAATATACGAACCATAGATACTTATGTACAATAACAGCGGGCTGATACAATCGTGGTTTCCGCTCAAACTTAGTCATCAGTAGTAGCGACCTTCGCCGTCCTAACTCTTTACTAACGTTGGGTTATAGATATGCGCTGTTCGTGAGTTCAAGGGCTTGGCCCAGCTCAATAATTGACCAGACTGGACGGACACCTCCCCCGCCTCCACCTTAACCAACCTGTGTAGGCCACCCACAGCATTAATCATATTGCGGCATTTTGCCTTATGAGTACTGTGTATGGCTTTCAGAAATATGATTAATGTATTCGCATTCAAACACAGCTCCTCTCGTGGCTATGTTGTATGAAATTTGGAAATAATACGGCAGCAATATAATAACGCTCTCGGACACTCGACGCCGGAGGATTGTTTTCGCAAGATATTAAGACATAAGAACAGCTTCGATTTACAATATTTCAGGGACTAAACCTGCAATCTAGTTTTCTAGGTTTTCCTCTTTATTTGTCTTCGTATTTTGGTTATAAAATATTTATGTCGAATTTTATGCTGATACAATCGAAAGGGCTGGGGTTATAAGCGCTACCAAAACTACCAAACTTTTGTCACGATATAAATTGTGTTGAGCAGAATCGCCGGTATATATGTAACATGGTAGACGTAAATCGAATTCAAAATATACTTGCTAATGCGTTTAATTTATAAGACCAACAAGTCCGCGGCAGACGCATGGGTATTAATGTAGCTCGCTAGATAGATGGCGGTCGATTGGCTCGAAAGAGTGCGGGGAACTAATCGGTAGCGTGCCGGCACGTCGGATCGCGCGATGTGGCGATAGCTGCTAGCGGGCCGCGGCCGCGGAGTGACACCGCAGATAACGACTCACTCCGTCAACTGCTCTAATGATGATCCCTGATAGCGCCGGGGAAACGCCCAATTACACCAAACTAACCATTCTTTCTTTTTTACAAAGGAAGGCTTTTTTGAAATATGTACTTTATTATTATCCTAATTACGTGTGGCGTCTCTTTAAACAAGCTATAATAATTTCGTACATTACTTAAAATTGTAGAATTATACCTAAATTACTTACACATTCATTCATTACACATAGCAGTCGGTGATATACAGAGATATCCGCGGTTTACGTTCGTAATTTATGCACTGTTTGCAACGTACTTGTTCTTTTTGCAACGTACCCTACAAAAAATACTGCCTCTTTCAATAAATGTAATTCACGCCTGTTATCCCCGAAAAGGTAAGCAGAGAAATATAGTACCTACCCTCCCACGTTTCACCGGTTATGTTTAGGTCCCACTATGGAATAGGTAGTGAGTCTATTGCCATACCCCAGGCACATATCTAGACTTCAAGCCACTACTACAAAATTTAAAGAAATTGAATAGAAATTGAATAGTGCCCGACGCGGTATTTAGACTCAGGACCTCACGATCTGCAGTCGCGCTTGCAACGAACACTACCAACGAGGTAGTCCTTTTTTAACAATGTTATGATAATTCCAGTTCGGTGCAGTGCAGTTACAAGTACCTAATAATATTATAAATGCGAAAGTAACTCTGACTGTCTGTCTCTTCTTCATGCCTAAGCCACTGAACCAATTTGAATGAAATTTGATATTTGATGACAAAGATATTTTAAGACCCAAAAAAGGACACACGTAAACCGTAACTTCACGCCTGTAATCCCTGAAGAGGTAGGCAGAGGAATGCAGAACATTCCCGCGTTTCAGTTACGTTTACGTTCTACTATGGAATAGGTGGTGAGCCTATTGCCATGCATCAGGCACATATGCAGACTCTGAACCACTAATAGCAAATCTAAATTAGAACATTTTGTAGTGTTCGACCCGGGAATCGAACCCGAGACCTCCCGATCGCCAGTAGTATTTGCAACCAACACGACCAACGAGGCAGTCATAAGGACATAGCTTCGTTTTTATGCCAGAAATCCCACAGGAACGGCAGCTATGACGGTTTGACGGGACTTTCACTGGCATATAGCTCATATACTCGTAATAAGGAGTAACTTAGGCTATTTTAATTTTAGAATTTGTTAAATTCCAGACGAACTATGTCGCGGGCACAATTAGTGCTTAAATTTTTTGAAAATTTCCCCAAAACTTCATGACATAACTAGTCGAACTACTTTAGCAACATTTAACTAACCAGTAGCCCAGTGGACAACGGTGTGATGTTCATCGTCTTGCGCGTTAACGTCGGCGCCAGCCGACAGGAGAGTTTGCACGAGTGGCACATTCCCGTGCACGACGGCCAGGTGCAGCGGGGTGAGTCCGTCCGCGTCTCGTGCATTGGCCAGCGCGGGCGCGGCCATGAGCACGCGGTCCGCGCACGCCGCCCGCGCCGCCTGCCCGCCGCCCGCACCGCTCGACGAGCAGTAGTGCAGCGCAGAGCGCAGCCCGCGGTCTCGCACTCGCACCGATGCCGGCTACCGGAAAACACCAGCAATAAGTTCCTAAACGCCTTAAAATATCCTACCAGAGTAAACACCGTCAATCACACCCGATCGCTTATTTTGGATTTCAATGTAATTATATAAATAGTAGTTTTAAAATCAATACTTTCAGTGTAGCTATCCATCGCTACCGAACGCCGCGTTTTATACCTGTTACACATTTTAATAGTTTTACAGATCACGTAATTGATTCTTAAAATTCTTCAAATTGCATGTGAGTTAACCAAGGCTCTGCTGAAAATTTGTATTGGCCATACTACCATACAATGTTAGAGGTATCGTATTACAAGGGAATTCAGTAAATTCAATGTTATTCTTGTACTTCGAGAGGGCTGTCTAACTTAAGGATTGCCTACAGATATCTTCACGCCTATAATCCCCGAAGAGGTAGGCAGAGGAATGCAGAACACTCCCACGTCTCATGTTTTTACGTCC
>DWEJ01003312.1:0-10540 GCA_018245835.1 Mysoria sejanus stolli | reverse complement strand
GTATAGACTATGAGTTATATTTTCTATGGGGATATCGATCGTGTTCCTTAGATTTAGGTAGTTATGAATTTTATTGTTGTTCTAGTACATCAAACCAGTGCTGTGAACAGGCCAGTCATCTATCAAGTGACATCAGGTGTTTTGAGAGTGAGTTACAACGTGCAGTGGTCAAAATTAACAGCACGCGAATGTATTGAGGGTCTCATTTGAGTGATTTATTCGCAGTTAATTGGACTGCTGGATGATTGGACTGTGTTCCATTATGTAATGGACATAGTACTTAATAGTATATTATATACTATTTACCACTGAGTATATTAGCGTGGTTATGTTTGTTGTCATATTAAGTTTAGTCTGTTTATTAACAGATTAAGTGTATATTATTTCTATTGTATAATTAATTTATTTTAACAAAACAAAAAATAAGAGGGAAAACTCATATTTTGTGCATTACCACTGCGCCAATTCTGCTATCGTTGAAATTAAATATATTTCTGCAAAATATAACCACAAAATAAAACATTTGACTGCCTCGTTGGTCGTATAGGTTGCAAGTGCGATTGCCGTTCGGGAGTTTCCGGGTTCGAGTGCCGGGTCGGACATTACTAATTTTTTTTAAGTTATATTTTCTTGTAATGGTTCGGAGTCTGCATATGTGTCCGGTGTATGGCAATAGGCTCACCATCTATTCCATAGTGGGACGTAAACGTAATTGGTGAAACTTGTAAGTGTTCTGAATTCCTCTGCGTACCTCTTCGGGGATTACAGGCGTGGAGCTACGTTTACGATTATATAGGCTCTGGATGGTGGTTATTAGTATAAGGAAAGTGAACTGCAACAGTGATTCATAAATCGTCTTAGTGGAAAATATATAATTAGAACGTTTAAAGCCACAGTCTGTCACGCTGTCTAAGTGCAAATTGACAAAATTGGAGTCTCGTAAGCCTGTAAGTGGAGCTATATTAATCAATTTCTAATTCTCACGGTTTTTCCTTTTCGTGCTCAGTGGCGTGCCTTGCTATCACACTCGGTCCTGAGCATGAGTGTGTAATGAGAGTTGGTATAGCGGCCGTGGTGTAGTGTTAAATGATAGTAATACGGGTTCGCGAAATAACAGGTGCCCGGACGATACAATCTCTTGTCATAACCAGCACGTACTATATTAAACGTGGAATGTATAGAGCTGTTCTTCAGTGTATTTCCAAGTTTTTATTATTACTTATATAATTTTGCTATGGCCCTTACTAAGTCGGCTGAGTGTATCGTATACTAAATACTTTTTTACTGATCTGATGTTCTTCTTTTATATTAATCACTTTGTTCATATAGATTCTTTGAAGATTGAGTATGAAATGTAGACTCCCTTAGTTATTTTCACAGTTTAATCCTAGATTGTAATGGTCTCAAGAAAGACTGACCTCGCCGCAATCGGAGGGAGCTCAAGAACTGAAGAAGAATCTGAATTAGGTTTGATGTTGGGCTATTCCAAAAAAACCTACGCGGCTTAAGCTGACATTATACGCATACGATTAAATACTTACGAACTGTTTAACGTTATTGTGTCATTAAATAACAATTAGATGCCAAGAGATAATAGATTATCGAGTTCGTTTCATACTTTAATATTACGAAAATCGAAAAAAAAAGTAATGGCAGCTCTTTATAGATATCGTCCGTCGCGCCGCGATCTGGCCAGCGCACTAATCTGCGCATCGCGGATTGCAATTTATTAACGCCGCGCGTCACATGTGTTCACGCGACGGTTTGAGTTTCAGCTGTTTTTGTTTCCTTTTGTTTCACCACGTTTCTCAAAAATATACCATTTCAACCCGACACGTTTCTATTTTACGAACGACGTTATTTCATTCTTTATTTTAGACCTAAACCAAATTTGATTTAAAGACATGAATATAGTATCGTTTAATTTTTTTTTATAATTGATTGTCTTTGTATCACGCGTAAAAAACTTGGTTTTAGATAACTATTTACAAACTTAACTTTAAGAATATGTATGTAGGTAGAATTTTTGTGGAAATTAATTACAAAACAATCTCTTTTTATTTAATTTTAAAAAAGTTGTTTACGATTCGTAGTTCTGTCCCTGATATTGCACAGTTGGGAGTCTGCTGCGACGGTTGAATGAATAACCGGCACTCGTGTGACGTCGAGTTCGTAATGACATTCGTTAAACTTTGTCGATGCCCTCTAACGTATGTTAATTTTATATTTTAGTTTTGAAGGAATCTTTTTGACTAACTGATATTTGGGTGCCTGGAAGGAGCCTTCCCGAGTGCCGATTATGTCTGATTGAGTACGAACACATACTGCCCGACGGAGCCCAGGATGGCTGATCACACACGATCAGCTATGGACTCGGCGAAGAAGCAGATTAATAGATATTAATAGCTTGGCAGTCAAGAAGAACAACGATATGAATACATTGCCACGATACAAGGTATGTATTGTATTCGTACATACAAAAGCAAAAAAAGAGAATATTTTCTCTTGTCTATGATAGGAGAATGTTTATATTTTAAAGATCATAATATGTGGATGCAGGCGCATAATCCTTCAGTTCCTGTATTAATAGTTGCAGGATTATTTTCACTCAGGTTGTTTCATGAAAAATTCATTTCATCTGCGGAGGGTGGCTTAAAAACTATTAAAAACAGCTGAGGGTCGGACGGGGATAACATATGAGAGCTTCGCAATATTGCGTTCAATATGAATGGTTCCTGTAAATATTGGGAATGTATCGGGAATACATTTTTTGCAGAGATCGTAGTTAGTTTAAAAAAATTTTTTTCTAAAGAATTTGAAATAATATAAGTATTTTATTGGAGATTTCAGGTTGAATTTATGTGAAGAGTCAACAAATTAATCTAAGTTACAATGCATTAAATGTTTCTAAATTCAATAATAATAGGTACATAGAATCCTCAGAACTTTGTAACTTGAAGCAATACAAGAAAGCCGCTAACAGAATTCTCCTCGCAACTCAAATTCGACACGGCATTCGCTAGTTCTCTGATATTACCATCGATCGTACACAACACTGAAATTCCCATCAGGATGAATGGTCATACTGGAACAACGTGGTACAGTTACATCCAAATCAAAATGCTAATAGGCTGTCCTAATAGAAATGATTAAAATATTTATTCAATCGTTAAGTACTAAATGTTATGATTTTCACGCCAATAAAAAAAAGACCCAAGTTTCTGATGTTATTAAAAAACATTATCGTATCTACTATAAATAAATTGAAATTGAACATCCATTTGACAATTCTCATAATGTTGATTTTGCAGGTCTAATATGCGAGTTTTCACTACTTTAAGTTTTAATAGTGAATTTCGAAACCAGTTCCACTTTTGGATGATAATTATTTACTGTATACCTGGCGACCACAACATCATATTGAAATGTTATGCCTGTAATTTGTTTACACTCTTCGGTGGCAAAGGTCGAACAAAACCAAATGAACCTCAAAAAATAAACGACCCAGTGAACGTGTCCAAAACCCTCGAAGTAAAGGAAAAAAAATGAATATCCATCGTATCCATCCCTACTACATTTGGTGTAGTGGTTTCGGTGAAAAAAAATACTATCCACAGCTTAGTAGGACGAGAACTGTAAACAATTTTTTTGTGCAAGTTCGGACAGGAACATGGACGAGTGATAACCAATAGGGTAAGGGTGACAGTTGCTGAACTATTATTTTATTGTTTTATAGGGTAGGCAGAGAACAACTAGACCCAAATGTCTCAATCCCCACATATTTGACATGATTCATCCTTATTAACCACTGTGTTAAAACATTCATTTTAAATACAGCATTAATTTTAAACCTGTCTTTGCCATATAATTTATTATCCGCCTCGCAGCAAAACACGGAAATCTACAAAACTAAACACTAAATTGCTGTCCGACAAACTAACGCCAGGCAGTAATAAAGTGCATTCACATTTAAGGTCACTTGATTTATCCCGGCCCTAGCTCTTGATGATACCTTCCGTGAAGCGAAAACCCCGCTTGACTTACCAGACCTCCAAGCGGCACGTACTTTTAGTGTTTTACAGCATAAAAGCGTTTCACAGTAATTTTGAATTAAAACGTTTTTGCACGTTCAGGGTTTAGGTATGATGATGTAATTTTATGTCTTCAGATATTTTTTGTGCCGTATGCGTTAATGTCACATTTTTGAGTAACTACTAATGGTTAAGAGGCATATATTAAACAGTGAAAATCAACGGGTTGAAATAATGATAAATGAATTTTTAACGTCTCTGCTCTTGAAAAATATCTATACATAATAAACACTAAATTAAAAAAAACAAGATAGAATAAAACAGATGCTCGTTATTTTTAGTTAAAAATAATTCGTAGCATATCTTATAAATATGACCTTATTTGATCGTTTACCCTATAAAGCTGTACTACGCAGTAGGTTTTTTCAAGTGAAATTGGGTCGCAGCAAAAAACGTTGTAAAAAAAATATTAGTGAGTTTGTAAAGCTATTAACAGATAAGGGTAGTCCCATTAGAGAAGAGATAACCGAAGTACCAACGGTACAGATTTCGTAATATACAGGCGCTGATAACAGCTAATGAATACATTTCTCCTGTTAGCTTTAAATTTGAAAATTTTAATGCAGGTTTCATTGCTTTGCAATAGGTAATGAACTTCAACATTGTATCACAGTGTAACAGCATATTGCAATCTGTTTATTAATGTACGAAGCGGAATCTACAAAGAATTCATATACAAAAAGGCTACAATGGGACCAAGCAAATTTTGTCTTCATTCGAAAAAAATGCCTATAGAAAAGATCACATCTTTCTTATGCAAAGGAAATTGGCTGAAGCAATACCATACCAGAATTTTGGTGTGTTTGTAGTACAAATGCACTTGCTAAGCCAAAACACGTGTTCGAGGACAAAAGATTTTGCAAAAACGTAATAGATGGGTGTATAATCAAAATGACAATAAAAAGTAGACCTTAAGTTCATCACATAAGGTAGAGTTTGTATTCCGCGTAAATATCGTACAAAAAGTAGATTATAAAAAAAATTCTACCTGTTACGCAAAGGGTGGTTTACAAAGAACGTTTTTGGATCGTGGAGAGTTCGTTACAAATTTCACACTACGTGAATTTTTTTTGAAAATATCATGCGTCAGTGGCACTTAACTCTTAACTACATATGTCATTAGTTTATAAACAGTGGAGACTAGCGTAAATTGGCATATGCTAACTCAGTATGAATTGGTCGGGCTATATTTAGTTATTTCGAAGTACTTCTATAGTGCTTCAAGATTTTTGACAAACATTTAATAACAAACAGCTGTTGCTACCTACTCAAGTTTCTAAGGTCGCTTTGTAAAACTATGTACAAGTATTTCAACTAACCATTACTCAACGCGATTCTAATAACAAAAGCTGATGCAATTATAATAAAACTAGTTTTGACCCACTAAGGGCCATTTTATTGCTCATTTTGAGCGATTTGATTGAGCCCAACCTAAACAACGCAATAAACAAGAACTTAGGGCATCTGTCCTACGACGAACAAATCTAAGATTAGCGATTCTCGTAATAGTTCTCGTACCAAAATCCCAATGCCTAATTTGCAATATTATTGTATTAATCCTAAATATGAAATGCCTCGCCCGTTTCCCGGATGTGATAATATTACATTATTATTTAGAATGTCTAGCAGTATCTCGAGGCTAGATGTATTCCCCAAATATGTCAAGGGGCTCATCCTTATTCCATGGCAGAACGTGGAAATTCGTGGATGGTCCGTGGGTGTGTACTCCTGCCTACTACTTCGGGTAATAAAGATGTGAAGTTACAATCAAAGAATTATTGTAGATTTTAAGAAAACTTCACGAATGACTCTTAGATCCATAATCAGACAGAGCCTGTCCGATGGAATGGCCATCATACAAATATTTTCCCAAGATGGAAATCAAACCTACAACTCTCAAACCAGTATTTGCATCAATAACCATTGATTTAGGCATTGATAAGAGGCTATTTAGAAGTACAAATACCTGTCCAGTTCTAAAAGATTTTTGAGGAGTTGTGTAATTTTGAATACCTTACTAAAGGTATTCAAAATTCCACATGTTAGTGCAGATATTTACAATCAAGTAGATCGTTTGATTGAAAAGACCCAAAGATATGACAAGTGCCCAATGTTAAATCTAGGTTGATTGGACGACAGTTAGTGTTATCCCGATCTAGATTGCTACAGAGTCCTTTGTTAGACCAGTTACAGCATGTCAGCAATGTGATTGTTATCAAGGTCTGATGTCTGATGTCTGATGCTTTGTGGATAAAACTCTATATTAAGCTATTCTTTGTTCAATGCTGTTTAACAATCATATCGGTTTCATCTTTCAACATTAACTTAATTTTTCCTAACACCGTAAATGTGTTAGGTTAGGTTAGGCTAGATTAAGAAAGTCGCCAATAAGCGAAATTGGACTAAATAAATGGGAGTGTTCTGCATTTCTCTGCCTACCTTTTTGGAGATTACAGGCGTGAAGTTACGTTTTTTTACGTTTATAAATTAGATTTTCTCTATAAATATCTGCTGTATGTTGATGTTATAGCACACTCTGTGTGTTATGACTTTTAGATTACCAGTAAATGATAAATATTAAAGAAAACGTAAAATCACGCGTGTAGTCCACGAAGCGGTGGACAGAGAGAAGTAGAAGTTCCAATAGTGCCCGATCAGGGACAACCCAAAACCTCCGGATCGGCTTGCAACCAACACAACCAACGAGGCAGTCTAAACGAAATAATTATTTCCTTTGTTTACTTATTAGGTTCGTCAACGCAGTATACAGTGGATATCGGGCGGATTAAATAAAAAATACAATTAAATAAAGTGAGTTAAAATAATTCAAATTGAATGATATAAAATAATTTAATTAAACTTATTGTATACCAGTTGCATTGTAAATTATAATGTATAATTTATTTTATAGTGTAATAAGTCTTCATTGCGATGCTAGGATTTCGTATAAGTTTGATACAAAATGTTTTGTTCAGAGGATACCTACACGCCTGGATAAGTGACACGACTATATAATCAACAATACCTTTAGCTTTATACATTCTTTATATCAAACTAACAAAGTTTATAACGACCTACACTGTGATAGTTTCAGTTTGGATTAAACCAAATTACTTAACTACAGGACTTGCTTGTACGAAATCATTTGTTGGAATCACTCTACGAATATTTCATATTTGCGCCCTACACGCTACAATTTCCTGGAAAGTTTAAATTCTATAGAATTGTTTTGTTAATTATTTTTAAGATCGATGAAAACTTTGTTTGTTCTAAATTCATTTACCTGTCTAGTCAGTCGGTAATCAATTTTTCAAAGATTTCTTTACACAGCAAACAACAAACGCCGAATCAACAAATTTCGGGCATCAATTTCGAATTTGGGAGTCATGAAAAAAAATCATTTCTCCGCCCACATTCGTCAGTTTGTGTTCATTAAGCAAGTGTTTGTACAGTGTATGATTATGTATACGACTTTATTTTAAGCATTTTAACCTAAATGATCTTCAAAAGTATCAAAGAGCATATTTGATGCCGAACGACATTATTTCCTATTCACAAACCCATGAATTTGGTGTAAAATACGACAATATTATAATAATTAGTTTCTTTTTTAGTAATCATAATATAACATGTATAAATAATGAGAATAAATAGGTATAAAAGAAAAATAATTAATAAGTACAACAAAATAATGTTAATAAAAACGTGGAAAAATAATAATAATAAATAAGTATAAAACAATAATACGATTATTTGGAAAAACCATGTAGCTGTGCTGAAACATAAACTTGAAACATTAAATAATGTCATGTACGTATAAGCTTATACGTTAGTAGAAGTAATATCCATTCATCTTGTATAAATATTCAATACTAATGTTATCTTGTACATGTAGCGGTCTGTCGTCACAAAAGCACGCGACCTTGCAGTAAATACAAGAATTTACTCCAAGAATTACTAGAAATGCTAGTATATTCAAAACGAACGGCTTCAACTGTAGGTTTGACTACGTTCTAGAACATTCGACTAACCTCTATGAAGAAGTGTCGTTACTAGGGCTCCCAATAAAGGCGGAGATTAGGTATTAAACGAATGCGTTTTACGGTGACAGAACGTCTACTTTTGAACCCAGTCAACACCCTTCTTCAAAAGCTCTCACTGATTTATTGTCTTCACGACGGAGACTTCAGTAACATTATCGTGTAAAGTAACATGCACGAAGCATTAAAATTATAAAAAATAGGAGACATAAAAATGTGCAATCGTTTTTTTAATCATATATATTATATTATAATCATATATTTTATAATCATATATTATATAAACGTAACTTGTGCAACGTGGGAGTGTTCTGCATTCCTCTGCCTACCTCTTCGGAGATAACAGGTGTGAAGTTACGTTGTAATCATTGTGCACCGTAGTCTGTACACGCACTAATCTCAGTTTCGCGTGTTCCAGCGCAGATAGCTCGTGCTAAAATAACTGATGACGATTTAACTTAATATATTGATTCACCCGCAGCGATATTGTTTTTTGATGTTTGCACATAAATCGGAGTGAAAAGACTTTCGGGACACACGAATTTGGACGATGCATTTTTTATGAGTTCTGTATCCGTGTGTATGTAGGTACTAGAGATGTAACGAATATTCGCATTCGCGAATATTGGCGTATTTTTGAATATAGGCATTCACATTCGCAAAATTTTTGCGAATATTTTGCGAATGTTTTGCCCATATAAATTCTAAAAGAAAAAAATTAAAAAATTAAAATACATTTATTACTTATGTTTTTTAATACAACACAAAGGAACAACCTTCACGCCTGTAATCCCCGAAGAGGTAGGCAGAGGAATGCAGAACACTCCCACGTCTCACCGCATACGTATTTACGTCCCACTATGGAATAGGTGGTGAGCCTATCGCCATCTATCGGGCACATAGCCAGACTCCGAACCACTACTAGAATTTTAATTTAATTTTAGATTTTCTAGAATTTTTTTCTAGATACTTTTATGGTAATTTTCTAAATTAGAAAAAATCTTTTGTAGTGTTCGACCCGGGGAATCGGACTCATGACCTCGATCGGCAGTCGCACTTGCAACCAACACGGCCAACGAGGCAGTCAAATTTATATTATTTTGTTACAATAATCCAACGTAAATTGTGAAATTTGTGGCCCTTTAGATACAAAGCGAATTAATTAAATTGTCACTTACCAAAAACGCGAATCCGTTCGACCTAGTACGGCTCTTGCCTTCGACGCGTCGCATCCTACCTATTACGTCATCGTAGCGAGCTGCGTAGTTCACATCTGCGACTTATACATCCTACGTCACTTAGACGATTATCCAAAGAAATTACGTCCTCCCAACGTTTGAAATAAAAGGTGTGTGAATGTGGCCTTATGTTGAGATATGTATACCGATGTTGCGCGCAGGGACGACCCGCGCATGCCCACGGTGCGCGGCGTGCTGCGGCGCGGCATGACGGTGGAGGGGCTGCGGCAGTTCATCGCGGCGCAGGGCTCCAGCCGCTCCGTCGTGTTCATGGAGTGGGACAAAATCTGGGCCATCAACAAGAAGGTGCCTCCCTTATATTGCCATCTTACAAACATACGTACCATCACGCCTGTAATCCCGTAACAGATAAACACAGTAATGTAATACGGTGCCACGTTTTACCAGTTACATTTAAGTCCCACTATGGTATATATGGATAGTAAATTGCACTACATAGGACACATATTCAAGCTCCAAGCTATTATTAGAAAATCTAAATTAGAAAAGTTCAATAATCGATAGAAAGTCGATTTTGCAACCAACACCACCAACGTGGTATACCCACGAGGAACGAGGCAGAATTTAACTGCAGTTTAAATCGATATAATTATGTCCTATACAAAGTAGTACAAAGAAATGATTTTCCTATTTATCAAGATTTCTTCCATCATATCGAACTCATAAAAATATGTATAACTTGTATTTCAGGTGATAGACTCAGTAGCGCCCCGGTATACCGCCCTGGAGACGAACCCGGTGCCGCTGAATCTCAAGGGGGTGACTACCGCCAGCGACATGTCCGTGAGCCTGCATCCCAAGAACCCAGACGTGGGCACCAAGACAGTGTGGGTAGCGCCCAGGCTGCTAGTAGACCAGATCGACGCTAAGGCCCTGAAGGAAGGACAGAATGCTACATTCATCAACTACGGCAATGTCATGATTGACAAAATCCATATGTGAGTATTTATCACTCTTGATAAAGTTCTCAGCCCTTCTCATTGTCACAGAAACCCAATATGCAATATTAAGGGCACGAAAATAATAGTATAATATAATTTTAATCAGCATTACTAGAATTTTAAGATGCTTATCTTAATTGAAATTCATATAACTGCTTCATTGGTAGAGTGTCAAGCACAACTTATGATCAAGAGGTCCTGGATTCGAT
>DWEJ01003311.1:0-10541 GCA_018245835.1 Mysoria sejanus stolli | reverse complement strand
CAATAAATGCTGAAACATTTATTTGTTTGTATATTTTATGATAAATTGATCAACGTTATAATTATTATTTATATTATTTTTGCGAATAGCAAAGAATATTTAGGACTAGGAACTAAATCAACCTCATTTTATTTATTTATTTATTTAGATTTAAAGACCATAGTACCATCTGCGGGGTACACTTACAGTTTTAGATAAATTATTCATAAACGACACAATGAATCAACACAAACTTTCACCAAACAAACATTCAGTTACCTAATAATAGTGTAATCAATGCTTTCCATTGAATCATATTATCGATTTCTTACAAAATCGATTTTAACATTATGTATTCGTTGTCATCAGCGAACCTACTGGCCGACTTGCAATAGAAAATTCGAGGCCATCATATTGGGTACGGAATAACTTTTCCACACGCCAGTACCTGGGTGGCAGCGGGTCTCGGTGGACCCCAGACAATGGTTCGCGGGTCAACGATCCCCGTGGGACGTATAATTGTATTCAACGACGCATCATGTGGAAAACCTCCGACATGTAGGCGGGGTAATGAGCATGAAGAGTCAAAGTATAATTAATCACAAATTCGTTAAGCGCTTGGTGTTACTTGGCTTTTGTTTCATGTGCAACGGGTTTGGTCACCAAATGTGGCTGTTTGGATATTATTATTATACAGAAACAGTAAAAAGTCATTATACGCTTTAGGTAGATGTATTTAACGCTTGTTACTGTAGTACAAATTTCAACATTTATATGGCTGTTAAATTTAGCATGTAAGTACGGAATGTGTGGTACAAAGTATCGATTGTCAAGACATTACCACGAACTTCTGTATGTGTATCATGATCACACGTGTATAATGGATATCAATTTAATGATTAACATGTACGAGTAACTTCGTTAAATCCTATTTGACTATGGCATCGCGGGGGCGTTCATAAAGCGGGGCGTTAGTGTAGCGGAGCGTTAGTATGGCGGGACGGTAGTGTGATGGGGCGGTAGTGCGGCGAAGCGGTAGTGTACCGGAGAAGTTGTAGTGCGGGGCGGTAGTGTGGCGGGGCGGTAACGGGGCGGTAAAGATGTACTACACTCAGTGACACACACATACGAATTCGTTATTACTTGCACATAACCATACCCGCTATGGTTATTTGTTCTAGGAAAACTTTCTTCACAAAAATATCACCAATGAAGTCGGTCTAGGATACTTAATTTCACAATACATATGATAAATATATGAAGTTCTTTATTATTGATGTAGTGGTATGATGAAACGTGGGAGCGTACTATTTTTTTCTGCCTAGCTCTTCGGGGATTACAGACATGGTATTCCGTTATTACTCATCAATATATTCCTAAACTAATTACATGCAAATATTATCATTACAATACATACACATGCACATACAATGAATGTATGGGGTTCAAGGTATTGCTCAACGCATGACGCATTGTGTTAGCTTCAATCAATGTAGAAAATAAAATATTCTAATGAATAATCTATACCTACTTAATCTTTATCACTTTTACAATAATGAAACACCTGTTCATATTTCAATTAATACATAAATTATTCAATTAATTCATTAAGCGTTACGTAACATTCGGTTAATGAATCTGACTATGATTGATGGTGAAGCAATGATCGCCGGAAGCTAATCTTTTGTTATCGAAAAAACTTTAACATCCATCAATATTTATTAGTTTTAATTTACGAAACACATTGCCATATTAAATTAACATGTTAGATTTATACAATAATTCTTATTGTTTTGTATGTAATATGGAATTAGTTTTTTACATTTTTCCAAATAATAAAACATTTTTGTTAGTTCGTTTTTTTATTAGTTTTTTTTGTTATTACTTATAAATAATTCAATTAATATAACTTTAAAAGGTAGAAAATAATTATTTTATATTTTCGACTGTTTTCAGTAACAAATTCAATTTCAAGAATAATATTACCTATTTATAACAATGATTGACATCAATTCAAATTATATACTATTCAACATTGCTTCTACACAATGAATAGTAAAAAAAACTTTTAAGCATGCTATAAAACATTACAGACTGTCATTTTTGGTCAAGCAGTTGTAAGTACCACTGCTGATTGAGACGTTCTGGGTTCAATTCCTGGTTACAACTGGTTTTTCTAACATAAAATTTCTAATAAAATTGTCAAGTAATAACTCAAATATTTATATCCCTACAAACTAACGAGATTTTACATTCATAACTCAATTCGTACAAGTAACGAACTTACTAAACGTACATGATACGCGGAGTAAATAAAACTCCGTATTTACTTTGCAGGCTTTGAATAGGCACTCTCAGTAGCCCGTATAAACTGGAGCACCACTCAGTCTGGCAGCGCGCCAGCGATCTACTCCAGCGTTATTGACCAACTCCAAGTTGGCGTAGGTCAGTAACCCTCCGTTGAACCAAGATTGCGCGTTATTTGGTGCAAGCTGAGCTAATATAATCAATTAATTCTACTGGTGAAGTATACTTGGTGTATTATACCCCTCTAGCTATCTCTTCAAGGATTACAGGCGTTATGTTACGTTGACATTATTTAGAAAGAGCTGCTTGTTTAGTTAATACACTTACCTCCACCTACCTCTAAGGTAGTTAGGTCTTACGTCAGGATTTAAACTTAAACTTAACTTGTGTACATCACAAGCATGCTGAAACACTACTCTAAAACTTTTCTAGGGTTTTAAGTTTAATTTATTTCAGTATCCCGCATCAAATGCACTTCCACTCGGCTTGGCAGTGCACCAACTGACTTTTCCAAACGTACTTCTCAGTTCATTGGCCTTTATATTTTTATTACATTGTACAAAAACAGCGTAGAGAATAAATAACACCGATGCGTTAAAGAAATTACAGTACTCATAAGCAACACATATTATTTTTAATCTTTCGTCTAAAGACCACCATAGACAATACACTTTACTTTTTATCATTATCGTTAACACAGACTATAGACTATTTTCAACTACATGTAAAACAAATAAATTTGTCCTTAAAGAGAGTTATAATGTCAAGAAATTGGTGAATGCTGGTGCCGAAAAAAACTTAACTTTCCTTACCAAATAAGTCACATACCTGGTGACGAAAGAGTCAGATGTCTCTGAAACTGATATGCATATTATTATATTAAGAGATTTTACTCGGCACTTGGTGTTACGATACATTAAGTAATAATTAAGTCGGTACAGTTAAAATGTTTGAACAAAAAACGTAACTTCAAAATATCTACATGAACTAGAGGGTACATTTAGAACAAACAGTGTCTGAATATACCTATTTTAGTATAGTTTGTAACTTAGTTGGTTGAACCTGGCTCATCTTAATAAATAGCTGATTGCGAACAGCAAGAAACGCTAACTCGACCGGGAGGGTTATTACTGGAGTGGGCAGAAGAAAGTTATTTATTTCTTAGATCCGGAAGCCACAGGTTATATCATTAGATGAGACTAACGACTCCCTCTGAGCATGCATGTTTCTAATCATTAGGGTTTTTTCACACAGATGAGATGGGAATTAAAACTCGTGTGTAAATGATTTTTTTTATATGAGACTTGATATTTACATTAATGTGCAATATAGTATATAATAGTACATAGAGAAAGTAACATCAGTCCTGTAACAGTCGAAGAGATAAGCAGAGTCTAGCACATACCTACGTTGCAGCAGTTACGTTTACGTCCCACTGTAGAATTGGTGGTAAACGTATTCCCATACACAGAGTACGAATCCACACTCAGGGCCGTTCTACTAAAAATGTCTATTAAGCAACATAAGTTAGAAAAATCCAACATAGTACCCAACCCGGGACTTGAAGTTAGATCTTCACGATCGGTAGTTGCACTTACGAACATTCAACCAACGAAGCCCTATATACACTCGCCTATATACTACGATATATAAGAAGCCGGTATAAAATTTAATGTACATACAAAGTTTAAACTTGACAAATACGGAAATATCATGGACAAACCAAACAGAATATACTATGAAGATCTCTGTAAATGACTCGTCATAATCCATCAACAAATATTAAACAATTGTTCATTAATGTAATGATCACATCGGAATCCCGATATCGTCAGTGTTCATAAATGGTATGACATGAAGAGTTATTTCCGAGGATGTGATTGTTAAAGCATTCTTCTGAGGTGCGTAGGTATTTTGATGTCGCGGTGACATCATAGAGTTGGGCAGTTCACGACGTGTCTAAGCACTGGAAGTAGAAAATTCCCCGAAAAGCTAGGCAGAGGAATGCAGAACACTCCCACGTTTTACCAGTTACGTTTACGTCCCACTATGGAATAGGTGGTGAGCCTATTGCCATATACCGGGCACATGTCCAGACTCCGAACTACTACTAGAAAATCTAAATTAGAAAAATTTTGTAGTGCCCGACCCGGTAATCGAACCCGGGACCTCTCGATTGGCAGTCGCACTTGCAACCAACTTGACCTACGAGGCAGTTCTCCATCTTAGAGTTCTCCATTATGTAATATAAGACTCATGAAGCGTAGCAAGCGTGGTACACCGTGAGTTCAAGCGTTCCAGTTCCAAGAGAAAACCCAATTACAAGACGTGAGAAATGAGAGATTTAGTATTGATGATGAGGGTAATAATGGCAAAAAAACTTACGAACCCAAAACGTGATCACTGTGTTGAGAGAGAACATAATAACATTGTTTTTCAATAACAATACTGGCCACAAACAACACGACATTTAAAACTAGTTTCATGTCTTTTAAAGAAACAATTTCCTATAAATCCATTTACAGTCGCGATGAAAATGTGCGACTCATGTGGTTCCGAGAAGATTACCATCGGCACAAAAAGTAATTGCGTTCGGCTCATGTTATCGTCAGCACGTTTTATTACTTAAGAATTTTCTGCTGAAATAACTTTTTTGAAGGAATGTATTTGTATTGCTCGTATGCATATTAAATTTGATGTGATAATGAACATGGAGTACTAGGAAATATAAATATATATTTTTAAATCTAGGTAATCAACCAGCACTCAGTTCACCCTTTGGGAATTACAGCAAGAGACATGCTTACTGAATTTTAAACTGTATTAAGCTTTTATATCTGAACACCTGGCTCTGTAAGGTTTTAGAAATTAGGATAATTCTCTTCTAAGGGTTTAAATCTGTAACCCGTGATAATTTCGACTACATTGATTTTATTGGTAGATATATTACTTACATTTACATGATTAAATAAATTTATATTTCATTTAAAAATACTCGAATGTTTAGTTATTTGAAAAAAGTCGTAACGGTTTGCACTGAGACATCGAGTTCCAGAAAAATTTTAATTTCATTTTTGCCCTTCGCTCTCTTTTACAAAAATGAAGAACTGCGATTTTTCTTTTTAAAACCGGGGAAGGCAGGAAGTTATTATCTAGATTACAGTATTTACGACTTCGGCAAAGTGGCATTATATAAAATTCTACATAAGTTACCAAATACAATTATGTTGAACAATGGAAGTGAATATTTTCATAACACTATAATCTGCTAAGTAAATGTATTGGAAAAGTAGATTTTTCTGCATGGATTTACAAGAACGTAACATTGAACACGAAGTTTACCGACATTTTTACGATAAATTCCGTGATCGAGACGCGTCTTTAAGTCTGCTGTTTTCCACATCGATGGAAAAAGTCCTTCGAAAATGAACTTGACTGTAAAAAATATTGTTTAATGACAAAGAAAACATGTGTGAACCATGAACCGAAATTCGGGTTGACAGCGACCTTATAAAAATGGTAATATGTCAAATAATTTGCTAACGTTTAAAAAAGTTGTTCCATCTTAAAATAATACCAATCCTAGAAAAAAAAAATTATATTTATCAACTCAGCAAACCTTAACTTTATATACGAGTATTCATTAAAATAACGTAATATAACCTTAGAATCCTAACCAAACATCACTCGCCGTATTATTGAAGAGCTTAAAATGAATTCCCACAAAAGATTTAAAATCCCAATGTCATCGACAAGTTCAAGATCTAAGTACACAATGTGTTCTATTCTCTCAAGGTTCGATCCCTAGGTAAATACACTTTTGGGCAGATTGAAGAGACTATCACAAGGAGAATATCGTCTTATTTCACAGATATGTCCTTAATCCTGTTCAAGGGGAGATCTGTTTGAGTGGTGAAAAGTTTATATTTTACCAAAAGTAGAATATTACTGTGGGTTTCTTGATATTGTAATTTAAGTGTTACATTGATATGCAAAACTTAGCATAAAACAATAAATAGGTAGGTAAAGTAACAATACCATAGCAATGCAAAAAAAAATCCAAAAGTAGGAATAAAAAAACATTGTAATATGCTAAACGGAATGACAATAAATATTGCGATGTTTAATATTTGAAAATAAATATTGCGATAACAATCCAGCTAAATCTCGTTTAAATAATCTTCAGGACACGTTCAAGAGGATATAGAATCAGATACCTTTCTGATCCCCTTCAAGAGAATAGTCGCGCTGAGAGGTGGGTACTTGTAGCCACTTGGAAGAAACGCCGTTTAATATGTTAGTTCAATGATATTATACGGCATATATTACATTTTCTGACTTGACAATAACTGCTAATAGTTAACAATAACTGATAATATATCGTATTTTGGAACTAAATCTTTATGGATTGCGTTACTAATTTTAAATAATGTACTGAAGATGAACCGTCACTAAATGTTTAATTGTATTCAACTTGCACATCATTTTTCCGTTACTATAGTCTATTTACGAGTACAATGTAACTTTTATGTGAGGCGATTTTTTTTTTATGTTGGCTGATATTCAGATCTTATAATCCCTATTTGCTACGCGGTACAAAGAGCCATGTTAGCACATGTGTTAAACCTTTGTACTAGAGTAAATGTGCGGTTATTCTTGTCGGGGCGCAGAAAGAATATTTGACCCAACCCCATGCTGGGATACCACGGTGTTTTAAAACGCGACCAATAAATGCGGTCGCTGTCGACGGCTAACAGCGTCGGCGATGGCAGCGTGGATAACATGGAGAAAACACGCCTGCCGGCTGGCAATGATGATCGTAATGTTCGCGAAACTTACCAGTATAGGCCCTACCTAATCCATGTCTATAATGAACTTTTAAACATTGATTGGGATATACCGTTTTACTAATTATACCTAAAAGGAACATTAAATATATTATTTATTTACACATACATATATTTATATTATATGTATAATTTTATGTACACCCATAAATTATAGGATGTCTCAATTCCGTACACAATTTATGAATCGCGATGAATAAATGAGAGACAAAGATTTGATTAATTTCTCATTCCAGCTCTACGACTTTTCGATGTATTAAAATAACAAAATATTACATATTAATATAGGTAATATGTTCTGACATTGGACTCCTACACTAGTGTGGAAAACATATTAGGTCTTGCTGTAATTTAGCTGTAATTTAACACTGAATAAATAAGTTCTTGTTACCTGAGTTAATATATTGAACTATTCTCTTAATATAACGTGAATTTGTTTTATTTTACATTTTAAAAGCGTTTGTCTACAAAGGGTAAGTAAGTACTTAAGTAAAAATAATTTGCAGAAAATAAGTACGAAATTTACTGCGCTTGGGACTCTCTGGACTTGAATTTATTGTACGCGACGCAATACGGGAATTTTAAACAGTCTCCCCACAGTACAGAGCGGAACTTTTCGGGGTGGTACTATTTACCGGGGACACTATGTACATACCTACTTATGGAGGGCTGTAGGCGTACATGAACTTTATTAACCAGAGTAATAAATTACATAAGTATGAAAAAATTCGTGTTCTGTTCAGACATTACAATGGAAGCAGTAAAATTAATGGATTATTACCGAAAATTCAAACTCACTCCTTGGGAATTGTAATCTAGACGACCCTAAGCCGTCCGAATTTTGCCAGTAATTAAGTTGTTAGATAGTTTCGTGAACTTTCGAAGTTTTAGTGGCTAACTTTAAATCTTTCGATTGATGCGTGCTTGAAAGTTATAGTGGCATTGTTAATATTTTATTCGCTTACAACCATACTTTATATGATATGTAGTTTTACTTATTTTATTTTCAGCCTTATTGTAATAAAATTTTAGAATTATTGGACGTTGGTCCACAACAAAGCTTTGTGAGTCAGTTACCAAACACTGGAACGGCTACCTCAGGTTTCTTTGAAAACCGAATTTATGCGAAAATTGCAGCAATGTAACAGTATAAAACAGTTATAATTGTCTGCATTTATAATTTATATTCAGTATCTACGGGCGTTTATGTAAATTACTTAGAAGTGGTTTACATGATACAGTTTAGCTGAATTAAAACAAATTTTGTGTTTCTGTCTGTCTTTAATGTTATTGTACTTAAGCATTTTTAATAAAATTCATACAGAATTTGTCATAATAGAAAACGATAGCAAAGCTTTGTTACAAAATAAGAATATAAGTGATTGCTTAAATTTAATATGGATTTACAATCAGATCGCTGGTTATTAAGTAACATTAATAAGAATGGTTAACAATAAATAGATCATGGTCACAATCCACACCTCTGGTATTTACGGCTTTATGCTTTACAAATAATTAGTAAAGTTAAGCAACTTATTAAGCTACTTCGATCAGCGAACGTTAGGCGAAGACTTCGCCAAAGCCAGTAATTTCTTTTAAACATATATTAACAGGTTGTTTAATTAATCGTTTCTACTCTAACCTGTACGGGAGCAATTTGGTAGACACTTGCAAGACTCCAATACTTCAAGACAAATGTCCTGAAGTGGTATCCAGTAAAATATTAACCAATAATGGCCCATTATTGTATGGTACAAATATTGTGCGGTACAACCATTGTACGGTACAACTAATGTAAGGTACAACTATTGTACAGTACAACTATTGTACGGTACATTTATTGTACGGTACAACTATTGTACAGTAAAACTTATTGTACAGTACAACTATGGTACGGTACAACTATTTTACGGTACAACTATTGTACGGTAGGTACAACTGTTGTCCGGTATAACTATTATACGGTATAACCATTGAATAGTACAACTATAGTAACATTGCGATTTTGATCACATCTTTTTCAAAACCAATATTTTTAGACCAGCAGACCAGCAGCAGACCAGCTGATTGACAAAAAATGGTTACCGTTGCCTATGAACATTTGTAACATCCGATGAGTGGTCAATACGTTGCTGGCTTTGAAAGAGACCTCTTTCAACAGTTTCCTCAAAGAAACCATGTCATAAAGCTGTGGGAAAATCTTAGATTGAATCTGTAACAGATGTGTACTTTACACGTCATGCCAAGTTATACGGTCAGTGATGCAGAATGAAATACATTGCTCGATTACCTTACGATATCGGATGGAACGACTAATACAGCTTACTTCTGAACCGATGAGCCGGAAAGTTTGCGACTTACGTTGCGGATTTATTATTATTACATAACAAGTGGCAATAGACGTCATTATGCGGACTCCATATATAAATACTCTTTTTTATCAAAGAGATTACTTTTCACTGTTTTTATTGAGTAGACCTAAATGAATATGCACCAACCAAAGCAAAATAGTTAGACCGCCAAAGCATGGAACTCCCTGCCGGGGTCTATTTTTACAACTTAGATTTATTGAATATAAGAGTGAAGACATTTTAGGCAAGCCAGTTACGTCTCGCTTAAGATAATGGGAGATCGTAGTCAAAAATGAACTCATATCTAAAGAAATGGATCCAAAAAACCTGTGATGTTAGAGATAATCCGTTTTAGACTCTGCTATACATACATAATATATGTTTAACACCAGTTCCTTCAAGGGGTAGGCAGAGGGCACCGAGTACCAAACATCTACTCCTTACTTCTACTCAACTGCCTGTTTGTATTCCATGCTGAAAAGTATGTTAAGGATTAAGAAAAGTTTGCACGTTTAAACCTACATATCTACTAATAAATAATATGGTGTCGTTATAAAGCTGATAATAATGCATATTCTAAATAAACATAATATTAATAGCATAATAATACCGGTAAGGAACCTTACGGTGTAACGTCCCTCAAAAAGCTCAGAGTGCCATATTTTCTATTATTACAGACCTACCGTGCTTCTTCCAATATATTTGGTATTTTTATAATATTTATTTTATTGTCTAAACAGATTATCGAACTAACTGTTTAGGCGCATTTTGCTACGAGGCAACTTAGTATTTTAATACCGGAAATTATTACAGAATTTAAAATGCAGTGGTATTATGCGTTATTGCATTTGTGTGTATGTGCATAAGGTCTCTGTCAGTTAAAAAAAAAGTAATAATTTTAAAGATAATACTTAGTACATAATTTTTCGGATTTCTTTGAATGCCTGGAAAAAATTAAAGCGGGAGTTAACTTTCAGCTTCGAGATTGGGATATTTTGAGAGCGCAGTTAATAAAATACACTTATTTTTCAGCCTACATTAAGAGCTGTATTTGAGA
>DWEJ01003310.1:0-10542 GCA_018245835.1 Mysoria sejanus stolli | reverse complement strand
GCGCCCACAACTGAGAAGAACTAACAAGAAACTCAGTGGGGTTGTCCTTTTTTTGTGTGATTGCTTTACAATTATAACAACTTACATTGCTTTACAATTATAACAACAATTATAACAACAAAATGCTTTACAACTATAGCAACTCATTTCTAAATGTCTATGTCTTGCATGTAATCTGCAATCGAATAATAGACTTTTTGACATAATGAGTAACTTAGACTCGGAAGAAAATCTAAGTTAGAAAATTCTAACTGTGTCGACTCGGAATTTGAATTCAGGACCTCGTTATCGACAGTCGCGTTTGTAACCACACAGAAAACGAGGCAGTTATCAATCAATCACAACATTTCAAATATTATTTATTACAGATTAATTAGGTCGTTTTTCCAAGCGGTAAAACATTTACCACGTTATATTTTTTCTTAATTACAAATTATGGCTTTTGCCTTTCAGTAATAACCGAGTAGGTATCGGTTCTTTGTCTTACATATTAACATACTTATCCCTAAGGTTATAAACGAAATATCATATTTTTAAGATAGGATAAAAATCGGTAAATATTCATTACAATAAAAAATAAAATGCAAAGTCATCATTCATTGAGCGCAAAATAAAAATGAATTAGAATTCCCGTTACCGACTATTTCGCGCGAAATGTCGGCGAGTACCGGGCCAAAGAAACAGTAGTTTGTAACTGACAACTTAACCCTTTTCAATGATTACCTTGTTATTGTTTGTGACCAACAACGTTTGTATTTTTAAATAGAGCCAGTGAAGTTCTTTTCTGTATTTTCATTTGACATTTTTTGCCGCCATGTTTTTATGATTTGTCAAATTTACAAGCGCAGCGAGAGAATTTTTGAGAATACTTCCGATGATCGCTTCTCTATTGGTGCCGATGATATTTAGTTTAGCAATGAGAATTTATTGTTAACACTATTATTATAAACAACGAGTGCGTAACAAAGCTTCTATTTGACTGTATTGTGGTTTAATGAATTGTAAAGAATGTCCACATGCAAGGAACTTACGAACAAGTGAACGTTTATTTGTGTTAAACAAAAGATAAAATATGCATATAAACGTAACATCACGCCTGTTATCACCGGAGAGGTAGACTGAGGAGTGTAGTGCACTCCACGTTTTATCAGTAACTTTTACGTCCCGCTATGGAATAATTATTTATAGTAGTTTTAATTTCTAGTAGTGGTTCAGAGTTTGGATATACGCCCGGTGTATGACTCCGGTACGTGGACTCACCACGTATTCCATAGTGAGACGTAAACGTAACTGGTGAAACGTGAAAGTGTTCTACATTTTTCTGTCTACTAATTTTATCGTTTCATATAAAAGCATTATTCTGCTTACAGTAGATATGTGTAATAACATCATGCTTATAATCACCGAAGAGGTAAGCAAAGGAACACCCCCACGTTTCATCAGATTCGCTTACGTCCCTCTATGTATTGGGTGGTAACTCTGTTGCAATATACGAGTATATCGGGCACAAATTCGGATTCCGAGTTTCTAGCAGATAATATAAGTTAGACAAACCCAATAGTGGCTGACCTGGGATTTTAACCCAGGACCTTCCGGTATAAATATCAACCCTTTTATCTTTCCATTGTAGACCATGGGTCTCAGAGTGAGAATATTTAAGGTAACAGTCTGCCATCATTTACGGTGTCTGCCATGCTGGTCAACTGAGAGTTAAGAAACTCTACATGATTTAGAAAGCAATATGAGAACTCTAAGGATGCATTTTCCCTCACGATATTGTCATTTCCTGTTACTGTAATTTCGAAATGCAACATTGGAAGCCGAATTCTGGTGTTTCTGGCAATTATTACTATAGTATATTAATATAGTAGCACCTATATCAATAACGGCAAATAAGTCAATTAAAAATAGGCAAAGGTACCATACAGTGAAAGTGTAACTTTTTCGGGCACAATATTTTTGACTGAAAAAATTTGTACATACCTATATAATAGTAGCTTTATGAAAGGTGTCATAAGTTTGTTTGAAGTTATTATTTTATTATAATTGTACTGTCCTATTAGTAGCATTTCAGAGAACGCAACAGCAAAGTAAAGTATTTGAACCATATCTCAATTTCACACCGACAAGGTGTTAAAACCAACATAAACTTCTCACTCGTAAACACATTTCTAGTTTGACAAATAACCTCTCAACGCTCAAGTGGACTCATCCGCAAATAAACCACTTTACATTTCGAGAAACTTGTAAGATCACATTTGGTACCTAATCGATAGCTACCTTATCAACTTCCGCGGTACACATCTGTCTGTTTTTGTCGCGGACGGTACTATCCCTTCATAGAAAAGCAATCGCGTAGTCGTAAACGTTAAGGGCCTGGAACTACCCCCCGGGGGGCCCGTAAGAGTACTGCGATGTTTCTTGACACTGCCAGAAAAAGTATCCGATGGTAGCCCTAATCCGGGACAGTCGTCGGGGGTGTTATAAGGGCAGCAAAAAGTGTAATTTAAAGCTGACTTAAGGTTTCGAATTAAAATGAAGGAGCAAGGGACGAGCCGGTGGCACGAGGCTGTGAATTTCGTGCGAATTTTTACACTGCTTAAAAATATCACAGTAACTGTCATTATAATGTTCAATGTATATCAATGGATTGTCAATTGAATGTAAAATTTTATCGAATAACCAATCTTTTACTGCCTAACAACAACAGACATAAGTAGAATATTTGTTGACCACATAATTTTTTATAGTGTGTTAATATTGAATTATTTTAAATAACTGAATTATTAATTAAAGTATTATTAATTAAAGTTAGAAATTCTTTTCCGAATATTTTATAAAAGTATAACCATGAATAATAGTAACATTGGCATTAAGTCCGCCCTTTGTAATACCTTTACCATAAAGAAAAATAAATAAATAAACATCACGCCTATAATCTCCGAAGAGTTCGGCATAGGAGTGCTGTACACTCGCACGTTTCACCAGTTACGTTTACGTCCCAATATAGAATAGGTGGTGAGCTTATTGTCATACACCGGGTACATTTCCAGACTTTGAGCCACTACTAGAAAATCTAAATTTTGAACTCGAGATTTGAACCTAAAACCTTTTAATCGGTAGTCGCGCTTGCAACCACAAGACTGCAATAAAATGGGAGTAAAAAGTAATGATACGATTATTATTATATCAATAGGTCAAGTCTCGTACGGGATTTGCAGATTTGATCCATCCTGACATATGTATGTACATATTTAATATAGGACTTGTTTAAATTTTACTGATCACCATGGAGTTGGTCGTTTGTAAATGCAGGCAATAAATCTTAGGCTTTCGTTCTCAATAGAGTACAACAAAAAATATATAAAGCATTACGTCTAACTTTTCCTAAAACGATTAAATTTTAGGTTAACATGTTTTTTCCATCTGTCAATAAGTGGGTAAAATTAAGATACAGATTCATACACCATACACGTAACATCACACCTGTATTTCTTCTAAGGGGTTGGCAGATGACTTCAATACTTTCACGTTTCACCTGCTACATTATACCTCTTTTGGACTACGTAGTGACCCTGTACGCAATTTTTATGAAGCTCTACATAATGCAAATACGAATTAAAAAGTCGCGCGTTATACCGTGACCATAACTGAGCAAGGACATCCAATGGTTTATAAATAGGTATTGAGTTTCATATTGAAATGAACGCGGTCCCAGCACGCGCGTCGCCGACTGCACAATACTGACTTAATTGTAATGCCTCCATCTAAATCCTATTGTTCTACTTAAGGTATGTTCAGGAAATGGCATTTGTATGCAAACTGTCCGATCCTCAGATAGAAGTGAAGTGATGGCTAAGTGCGTTTCTTGCTTAATTATCGTAATTTTTTGTTACATATTTTTTGTATGAAATATTGCTTGACGTTTGATTGAATTATGTCGCGGCGGACACAGCCGCGAAGATGATGACAGCTGTGATGTCGGACAGTTCCGAAAGAAGTAGGGCTATCTCGAACATACGTGAGTTAGACAGGCACATAATTAAAACATATCGGTATACTATACAATATATAACTGGTTCTAATATGTGGACAATCATATAATTATTTGATTTGGTATATGAAAACTTTAAGGTGCTATTAATGTGTCCGAAGCTGGATGATATTGGCGTCCTACTACTCCTCATGTTCTACATATATAAAAAACAATAATTACGTACCTACATCTATGTATACCTATAAAACGTAACTTCACGCCTGTAATCTCCGAAGAGGTAGGCAGAGGAATTCAGAACGTTCCCACGTTTCACCGGTTACATTTACGTCCCACTATGGAATAGGTAGTGAGCCTATTGCCATGCATCGGGCACATTTCCAGACTCCGAACCACTACTAGAATTTACTATGTATACCTATAACTTTTCTAAATACATTTCGTATAAAAGTACGTACGCTAAACAGGTAAATTAAAGTAGCACACAATAAAAAAATTCTACTAGTATTTCAAAGACCAGATATGACTTAATATAAGGTTTTGTTTTAATAAAATATTATAGAGCATTTATTTAGACGGTCACGTAATACGCCATTTGCTTACTAAGTGTAGAGACACTGTAGAGCTGGTGTATTAATATGACCGGTCGGCGTGACGGTGTATTTATCGATCATATATCTAGAGTACAAAAATAATATTTAACATTATTCAATTCTCTAGGTATTCGGTAGGCGTGGCCAGATGTAGGCGTGGCGGGTAGGCGGTCCCTTTGAGGCCTCCCAGAGCACTCATCGGGTCCGTCGAGAGTTCAGCAACTTGTTTGCTGTTTATTGTTGAAATAACTCCAATATTAGTCATCTGTTCGGACATCTGCAAAATGACGTATAACCAAGCGACTATGGAGCTGGATATGCAATGGTTTCGGTTTATAAATATAGAGGCATCCTAATGGAAATTGAATACATATTTTTTTATTTGGTACTAAAAATATTTACTTATCAAATAGATTTGATCTCCTGGGTGGTAAAAATCTTTATTTAACTACGTACAGCGGTGACAAGAATTCGCTCAATTAGGATGACAAGCTTAACATAAACAAAAACTCATTTTTTTCAGTTTCTTGCCGTTGCCATAGTTTAGAAACTTTACGCAAGAAATCTGTAATAAACCTAAATTAAATAAAAAACGATGATGGATTTTCTTATATTGACTGCACGGTAGCAGCAACATTTAAATTAATTGTTACTTCAACTATCTCGTAACTCTATGCCTTTATTAGACGTAACATCACGGCTCCAACCCTGAAAGGGAGGCTGAGCAGTTTATTTGACTTTCATGTTTCACCAGTTACGTTAACGTCCCACTATGGAAGCCTAATGCCGAGGTTAGTCTTACCCCGAGTACACATGCAGAATCCCGACCACTACAACGAGTTCCTACTAGAAAATTTATGTCAGAAAATTTCAATATCACCCGGCCCTGGATTTGAACCCAGGACCCGTCGTTTAGAAATCGCGCTTGCAACCACTCGATCAGCGAGCCGTGCACCGTCTTTACCACGTTGCTAAAAGCTGAATATTATATGCACCTATATAATTTCGTTACTAAATTATGAACAGTTAGAAAAGTTATCCAAAAAATGAGTATAACTATTTGCATTAACTTAGCTATAGATAAAAATGACTCTACATAATAAGATGACTCTAACAAATAAGTTGACTCTACATAATATGATTTTACATAAAATTAGTAAAATAACTACACGCGGAACGTCAACTAATCACGAGGTCGGTGAAGACAAGTTCGAGTTAAATTTAAACTATTATTACATTCTAGATTTGTTCTGCTCGATTTTTCCTTCTGACTCACTTCTTAGTTTTAAAAACGTTACGTTGAACGTTAAGTTAATCGGCTTCGTCGTTGGTTGAGCGATAAATAAAATGAAAAAAAAAGTGGTATACGTAGGTAATTTCACGCCTGTAATCCTCAAAGTCACTCCCATGTTTCACCAGTTACGTTTACGTCCCACTATGGAATATGTGGAGAGCCTATTGCAATACATCGAGCATATATCCAGACTCCAAACCACTACTAGGAAATCTAAATTAGAAAATTTTCGTAGTGTTTGACCCGGGAATCGAACCCGGGACCTCCCGATCGGCAGTCGCACTTGAAACTATCACGACCAACGATGGTATAGTCTTAATAAAATGTAAAATTAATTTACGTCACAATAAAACGCCAATGAATGAATATGTATGTACAACGATAAGATATGTTTATTTTATATGAAACGAGCGAACGCAATACAGTAATCAAAATATGCCACTAGGGCCTTTGACACATGGAACCGATTCTGAACAGGCCAATAATTTCTATAGATTCTTAACACGTGTCAATTTTCTTCAGTTAATTAAGCTTTACTTTTGTTTGTGTTTAACATAGTTATTATTTATCTTTTAAGAACAAATAACTGTAATTTCTTTGGCACACTAACTGTACGATTTGTACGATTGAATAAGTTGAAAGATAAAAGAAGGGAAGTACTTATAGTTTTTTTTTTAATTATATCGTTATTGTTACTGTCGTTATATTTTGAATTTTATTACTGTTTTTATTCTTGGTAGTGTGCAATAAAGTGGTTTTTTTATTATATTGTATAGGTATCGTATTTTGTGATCAATATTATCTATTTATTGCAAGTGGTTGCAATATATTGTATATATGATGATTTCCAAGGGATTTTTTCCTCCAATCCTGTTAGTTTTAGTGGTACATAAGTCTTTGACTTATCAGCAGTGATAGTCTAGTGGTTTGAAATTCGACCTTTCATTCCGGGACACCGGGTTCAAATCCTAGCGCGCACCTCTTTACAAATGTGCGTTTTAAGTTTAAATATCATTTTCTATAACGGTGCAGGAGAATATCGTGAGAAAACCTGCACACTTTAGAGTTGAAAAAAATGATCTCTAAGATGTGTGAAGTATGCCAACACGCGCTTGGCCAGCGTGGCAGACTATGGCCATCACCTCATACCCACGTTACAACAGTGGAACGATAAAAGGGTTGGAAAAAGCAACGTATAGTAACGTTTTAAACTAAAACATATATTTTTTTTGTTTTACTAACTGTAATTTCTTTTATTTATTTAGCAAATGCCCTAATATCGAATCATTATATTCATATTTAATATCAACAATATCTTTATCGTTTCACTGTTAAATACTGGCTTCGTGTGATGATGTAGGTTAAGGATGCAGTTAAGCTGGCTAAGTGTGACGTGCTAGACTTTCGTCACGTGAGAGAAAGTTACGGAAAACTCGAAGGTGTGCAGGTTTTTAAACAACTTCGTACACCATTATAACGAGGGATATTAAGTCTTAAAAGGCACATAATAATATAAAGATAATTAATTGTTAACTTTTAACAAATAGAGGCATACAATTAGCGATAAAGATGTACATACATTAAGCAATTGTTCAATATATCACGATGGATTGTGTGTTCTAGAAACAAAGAAATTGTCTTCTTATTTTTATGTTTACATAGTTTTTTTTTAAGTTAATGTGCTGTAGTCAATGGCTCTGTTAACTCGAAGATTATCAAGTTATGGTTGACTTCAAATTTTTCGTACGTTGAAAAACCCCTAAAAGTTTTTCAATGGATGCCCACGGTAAGGTGAAACGATGAAAACGGTAAGAACTTTACGAAACATTCATCTTCAATAAATACATCATTATTATTTAATTTTGTTCCCTTTTTGGACACCTGTCGCCTCCTACATGCTCAATGCAATCATTGGTTGCCACCTACAACTTTCAGTTGTAAAGTTTAAGTGTGGAAATTTCACAATTCAAATCTCTTTATTCGCGAACAGTCCGCCAGAGTTCTCAGGCGTTGGTAATAATTAATGTGGCGACAAAACCTCATCTCGCAAGTAGTTATAGTCAATTCCCAGTGAAATTTCATCATCGTCAGTCTAACTCGGTTTAATAAGTAATACTTGCGCGTTGGCTGTCCCCAAGCAGGCTGGCGGGTCCAGAGAGATGCTGTGCGTCTCATCTATCCAGTCGTCCCTTACTCGCGCGGTCTCAGAGGGAAACTCAATGGAGACCCCTCATTATCATGCGATGTTGCACTTACGTCGCTTGCTGCCGTCCCAAATATCGTTTTAAATATTGGGATTTTTTTAAGCGGCCAGCTGACAGACGTAAAAATTTTATTGTATGTGATTTTTGAATTTAGAATGATTGCGGTTCTAAGGACTAGTGGCGCCACCCGCAGCAGTCGCGTCGTCCCGCTCTCGAGGCGAGGGCGTGTCCCCAGGGCGCCTCCCACAGTCCGCGGGGACGGACGGGGGTTCAGAGCCCGAGCACTCCGCGGCGCGCTCCCGCGACGCTTGTTAGTGTTCCGTAAATCCGCAGCGGGATCGCTCGTACAACCGGGACTCTATCCCAAAACGCCAGTACGATAACCCAGAGCCGCCTACCGGATAGTTGTGCAAATTATCCGCTATACATTTCGAGGCTCCTTTCTACACTACGATTTTACTTGTTCTGTAAATGTTTAAGATTTTTATTGCAGGCGTTACGAATTCACATCGCATATTTCTGTTGTGTTATTAATCTTAGTGATTTAGTTTTGTGTTGCAAATTTTTTCGATAACAGAAACAACGAAACAAATTTTCTTGTATAATTCTTCTAAACTCTACGGAAGAAACATTCATTCAGAAATAAATAATATACAAATATAAATAAACATAAATAAAATTGTGCGCGTAAAGTTGAAACTTTTTGAACTGGGCTCGTGAGCTGTCGCTCGCGTTCGTGTGTCGTCGGGCGCCTGGTCGGGCGGGCGGCCGCGTCCGCGATTCGGTCGGACGAGTTGAACGCGTCGGCGGGCGGGTACACGGGCTCCCCGTGGCCGCCGCTGGAGCTAGACCCCGTGGGATGGGGCCGGAAACTGTACCCGTCGGGCGCGCCGAGATCTTCAGGTAAGTTTTTGCGTATTGTAATGTGACACGTTGATATTTTCAGGACTCTTCAGTCAAACTCTCCGCAAGTAATGCGACTTAAGCTCCAATAAAAGTACACCGCTCATGTTAAATATTGTTTTACGTTTAATAAGAGTAAAAAAGTTTGCTTTAAGATTATTTTTTAATTCTGGACGATAGAATATATAGTTGTAGAGACGCTCTATTTAAACTTAAAAAATATTGCCTTTAATAAGACAGAAGGAAAAAAAGGAATAACATACAAATTACATTGATATTGAAACATTTGAAATTGTTGCTTTTAATAATTAGTAACTTACAGAGCAGTACTTTAAGTATTTTGAAACTTGTAATAACGTAACGTCGATAAAGTATGATATTCTAAAACATTTGAAAGATAACGTTAATAACTTTATAATTTTAATTAAACTTAGAAAATTGTATGTGACAGAATTGATCCGGTATTTTGTCCGTAGTTAACCCACAAAAAATGCAAAGTTACGTTTTATGCGAATGTAACAAAACTTTTTCAGAAACAAGCGATGTGAACGCAAAAAATATGTATGTATACATATAGTAATTATATGTATTGTAACAAAAAATTTGAAGCATTGTTAAAGGTATAATTAGCAAATATTAGGGACTCGTATAATTGTTGGTGATTATCTAAATCTTGAATATTTTCAATGTGAATTTAAAATTATAAGGAAAGTCAGTATGAAGAAAGTTTCTTATGAGTCATACACATTTTAAATATTCATCAGTGGCATACTTGTATTTTTTTTACTGCGGCTAGAAATACCTACGAATACAATTTGACTTTGTTTATATATAACTATATTTCCTCAAAAGTCAGGTTATAAATTGTGTTTTTATTTCTATTTATAATTCTTATCTATTACCTATTGTCATAAATATTTTTAACTGATAAAAATTTACAATCTAGCTTCATTCATTTAATTGTTTTATTCGTCATACAGATACGAGAAAACACATTATTGCATTTTTTAAACATAAAATAAATATGTATTTAATTACACCAAAACGTTAATTAAGTGATATTTTTAAGTGTCTTTTCAAGGTATTCAATAATTATATTTTTTATATTCATAGTGTCTTTGTTTTCGTATAGTTAAAAAATTACAATTGTGTATATTTTAAAAATATACTTTCTAATACAATCCCTTCATTGATTATATATGTATCCCCTAATCTTACTATAATAAATTAATTTAAAGGACATTCGCTGCGATAGGTAGGACGTACCTTTCTTTGGTCACAAGTATTTATTTTAATCAATTCAAAAATTCATAATTCAGTAACATTGATGAAAATTTTTAATTCGCTCCCTTTTGAAATTTAACACTCTATAACAAAATGCCTTCGCTGCAATATTAATACACGTATCTACTAATCTTTACACTTAACTTTATATGTATAGTGATGAAAACAATAATCTATGTATTAATACGTAAAGCGTCGATTTTTGGATCCCTTTTTACAAATGGTTCACAAACGGAAGAGGATGAAAATTAGCACACTTTGAAGTTCAGT
>DWEJ01003309.1:0-10543 GCA_018245835.1 Mysoria sejanus stolli | reverse complement strand
CTCACCTATCTAGATGGAATAGGCCAAATACTGGCTGATGAGGGAGTCAGAAGTCTCCGAAACCGGCGTGCGTGTATGAAGAGTTATGAATGTGGAGGAGGCGCGACAGGTCTATAAGGATAGAGATATTTGGCACTCAGTGCTCTCTGCCTACCTCGTGAAGGACCCGTCGTGAAGATATGTATGTACCAATTTACGAGTATAGATATTAAATATTATATTTCAGTTAATAAGGCGTTTTTTGAGCAATATTTACCATTCATGTCCACATACATATTTACATTGCATAGCCTTTTCCCTGCAAGAATTCCACAGATGAATTTGTGTGAAATATTAGTACTATCAATGATTATATAATTTATATCAGTGGATCGCAAAAATCCAAAAATAGCTGTTTTAATCATGCAACATTTCCTACTAGAAGAGCCTGTTATCTGTACTAGGTATTATAGCAGATGTGCCGTCATACATATAAATATCACTTAGATAGATGGCATCACAAATGTACAGTATTTGTCGAGACATGGGAATCACAAAAATTACAGTGTAAAATGCTCGTGAATAAAGACAGAAGTCACAGAATTGCAATACTTTTATTCGTGTAGAAATGTGTTGAATCCTAAGACAATAATCCGACTTATATAGCTAGTGGCATTAAGTGTCTAATAAATAGTTACAATATTTTGAAAAGGGCAATAAACATAGATTAGTAAAATGTGCACAATGATTCACAAAATATTTTATAAATTCCACATTGCACATACTCTACACTCTACGTTATTAGCTAAATAAAATTCGTTTGCAATTCCAGTGCAACGACGTGTACATCAAAATTATTAATGTCCTCAATATCGGTTAATAAAATTGAAAAAAAAAATGCCGTTTCTAATAATGCTACTGAAAATTGTAACAGTATTTCTTTTGGAGTATAAAAAATATGCTTTATTATTATAAATAAATTTAAACAGAAAATAACATACTTCAAATTTAGTTCTAATTTTAAATCATTAAAAATCAATCACCTTTAATCATAAATCGACCTGAAAATAAAGAATTGAAACATTGTCATTAATGCTTTCACGCTATTATTTTGTCTAAAATCGATAAAAAATGTGACTTATTATCTGTTATTTTATTATTTATTAATACGTAAAGAGCGACAAGACGATGGTTATTATAACGAAGTCAGGAAAAAATAAGTAACATCACCATTCTTTCTTCAAATGTTTGTATCGAGAATTATTTATGCGTCAGAAAGTTCATGGTGAGAAAAGTATCCAATTTAGTACCGTATAAATCCTCAATATAAACAGTGGCAATGTGAACCCAGTACTAAGGTTAGTACACTATTTGGTGTACTGTGGCTTGGCATGTCATATATGTTGTAGTATGGTATGCCATATTTAATACGTTGTGGTATGCCATAGCATATATAATCCGTTGTGGTATGGCGTGCTATATTTAATAAGTTTTAGCGAAGTGTCTGCTAAGTTCGATTAACAGACATCAATAACAATTCAAAACAATTGTTCTAAGCTGATGAACTATATAAGTACCATTAATCAACACTAAGAAAACGGTATTGTTTTGTTTTATTTAAAACAGACTAAATTGGAAGTTTTCATGTGCGTCATAATTAAATGTAACGTTTTAATACTCACTCGTCTTTCATTTACTGTTACAGGAGTTTGTGACTAAATAGAAATGTTTAATTACGTTATGTTTTACGTGTAATATGGTCTAGGCTATGATGGGACGAAGATTTGTACAAAAAGCTTCAGGTACAAAATACATGGTTGTGAAAATAAAAGGCACAAACATTTAACCTATTTAAAAGGCACAATGCATTAAAATTCATATTTTACAATAAATTTCACTATTTATTTAGATCTACGTTGACATGAACTGTCCTGACATGAAACATGACACACAAAAACATTAATTTTTTTGCGCAAATTTAAAGTAAGATTTCATTTGATTTTTTATTTATAAAGATTGTTGCCGAATGTTGATATTTTTGGCATTTTATTTTATGTTGATTATGCGTATTTCTTTATACGTGTTTTATTTAGTAAAAATCACTATAAACCAATTATAAAATAAAGAAGTTTTCATAATTAGAACATCATAATTTATTTACTGAATGCATAAAATAATTAAAATTGGTATTACAAAATAAGAAGGTACTTTATTATACTTTATTATGTTTCCCACATCATGGGCAAGAAATTTTTATCACATTGGACCATCTACTCTCGAACACCAAACAATATTGTTTATCCAAATAGTTATTCTAAATTCCTTCAAATGGAATCTAATTTAAAATTTCCAATATCTTATTGCGTCCCCGTGCTCAGCTCAGGGTTTGTATTTCATGAGCCTATCGGAGGAAAAATAGTGATTTTAACACTTGATCACATCATCAACAGCAATCAATATAAATTACAGATTATACACTTTAATTTAATTAATCTATTGAAATTGCGTGGACATTTACCTATGGAATTAAATTTTGGCCGTTGCCATATACCAAACACATTGATAGACTCTGAGCCACCACTGAAAAATCTAACTTAGAAAAATCTATTAGTATTTGAACCCAGGACCTCTCGATGGGCAGTGGCGCTTGCAACCAACACGACCAGACAGGCAGTCAATTAAATTTGGCAAAATATATAAAGTACAATAAACTTTATGACAATACATTTTCACATAGTTCCTGAAATTCAAGTGTGACTCTATCTTATTTACTGGTTATACATTAAATATAGCAAATATGGCATTACAGAATTATATTCAACCACATAATGAAATGTTTGATCACTATTATTCATCAGATGGTCTCATGTAATCCAATCCTATATAAACGACCTCTCCAAAACAAGCTCATGACTTACATACGCTTTTAAATTTCACTTTTATCAAATGTACAATTCAATTTAGTTAAAATATTTATCTATCTACTTTAGACACAATCTAAATAGGCACACATTTATTTACTTATTTATTATAACTGATATTTTTAATACAATAGGTGACTTGAAGCAGATGTGAAATAGAAATGGGGTGAGACAAATATAGCAGATTGGATTGGAAATCGTGGTGTTATTGGTGATCTTAAGCCTTATATATTAAAAAAATTGTAATGATCACGCAGTGATATTAGGTGGGGCATACAACTTGTGCACTGGATATTTATTGGACAACTAAACATTTATAACTGAACCATTGAAAACAATACATGGCAATTTTTTTTCGCAATCGTACTGACGTAAGTCTTAGATCAGATTGAGATAACCTATGAAAACGCAAATAATGCAATACAAACCCTAGTGTACGAGACCCAATTCCACTTCTACTTAAGATCAGATCAACTGCCAGATAATACTTTGATGTAATTCTATTATGTTTTTTCCACTTGCAGCTTAATACCGTTTAGTTATTGTCATCAAATAGGAATAACATTCTCTAAACAATGCATTGATATGTGTTGTGTACTTGCGTTCAAACTGATATTCACAGCAGACTGGTTTACTCCATAGCTAAGATGCGCAAAATAATTCAAAAACTTTGTAATGTCAATGCTGCATTGTGATTTTATTACTACTATGGTTAAGAGCGGTCTAATAATACTGATTATGAGTAAAAGGCTAGTACTATAAATAAACATTATAAAGACATACCCCTCGGTCTAGTCATGAAAAATCCTAAGCTGAGGCATCATATCGCGTTGAATAAGTTATGTTAAAATAGTTTTAGTCTATTATTACTCAAGCTATAAATAGTTCATTTAAATATAAAGAGTTCAAACATCCTTTTGAAATACAATGATTTGTCATGGTGTGTTGCAAGTAAAAATATATTTCAAAAAGCGTGTATTAAAGCTTTACATGTTTGAAAAAATATCTTAAATAGAGGCGGCGAAGTATTATATCTATAAAACTAAGGTAACACACTGGGTCAATGTTTATTGTACAATTATGCACAATACTTATACAATACAGTTACCAAGTGTAGTTTGTGAAATTGACTTAATATGTTTATCATTAAGATGTTTATCATTAAGATACCTACATACACGGTAAAAATAAAATTAATACATAAAATGAGACATGACTAGCAATCAATAAAATAGTTATATAAATAAAGGGAAATACATGAATTATTAAATTACACATAAAATTAATATTAATGGAATGTAAGACAATAACATAAATGTGTGTACACAATTATTTGCAAATTGAAAAACGGAACTTATAAAATAATCTTATTCAAATAAATTTTCTTATTCAAATTGATAAATGAAAAAATTAAATTAAACATTATTGTAAAATCAATTCTTACTATATAGGAAATGTGATGGAGTCGAGAAAAATTAAGTACATTATTTGTGTTATAGAATGATGAAAAAATTGTGATTATTTTATTTTTTAAAAATTTCAATAATTCCCTTGGATTATTTTATATAAAATAAACTTTTGTTTTGTCAATGAACAAATAAATTAAACAATTAGTTAAACATAGTGTAAACAGATCAGTGACTAAATTTGAGGCTTAAAACATACTTTGCCTCAAGTTTAGTTATTCCATTATAGTATTGTTCTCAGTATCATAAAACAAATATATACCTATAGAGCAGACAAATATTAGGATTATTTCATCCGATATGGCTTTAAATGCATGCATGATTTATTTAGATTGGAAATTTTATTAAGACTATAAATAAATCTACATAGTCAGATCTACTATCTAATATGTGGATATTTGATTATTTTATATATCAGGAGAGAAAGATTTAGACTATTATTCATCAATGACATCAACATATCAGTACAAAAATGATTATTACATTTTTCCATTTGAATAAATGAAAAAATTGATACTTAATACAGGAACATGTATTATTAATACAAATTTGTTTTTACTTTTGACAAATAAAATTTCAATTCACTACTATTCCAAACAAAGCTATTTTATACTATATTACACCATATTTAATTATTATCATTGCTCATGTTGTTTATATTGTTTGATACACATGAAAATGACCAAGCCACAAGCACCAAATTATATTGTTTGTGAATAATTTCATATAGTTACCTAGCTATCCATGATCATAGAAATGAAACAGATGTTTTATGTTACAACCTTTAGGGATGTATGTGGGTAAATTTAAGTTTCAATAATAATAACTTTTTGGCATCTCACAATAACAATTTTACATGAGATTAATGTAAAGATGTAAAGTTAATAGCAGATTTGACTAAAGTTAATCTCTGTTATAAGCTCTTTCACAACACAACATTAGTTATCCTTCTTTGTAAAACATGTCAATAAAACAATTAATAAATAAAAAATTGTAAACATTTAAAAATACTCACTGTTGGAAAACATTATTTGTGCAGGTACAATCATTTTGTGCAATTGAAAAGATTACAAGCAATAATTCATCATATATCGTTAGACTTGACATCTCCTAATTAAAATATTCCGATATATGTGTATATATATTTCTTAATACTTATAATTGTAAATTTTACAATATAAACTCAATTCAGTTGTCAATTCATTGTGAGACAATTGTTCATTAGGCATTGTGCCCCAAATATAAAACTACCTACATTTCGTGATGTATAAGTAATGGCACAGATCTTAGACTCTGAGAAATTATTGTACCAATAACCGATTTTTTATTATAAAAATTAGCAGAGTTGATGTAATCCAGCATATACAACATTGTCTGAACATGAGTCAGAGTTCAAGATCCATGTCAGATACAACTACTCCTATATACAAACTTAAATGCCAGACCATTAAGACATTCTTAGTTCTGCAATATTAAAAACTCAGCTGCATATTGGTAAAGCTTGCCAATATAGGTGGTATTTCACCTAATAATAATATTGTGAATAAACTGACATAAGTGACCTTGCTGTGATTGTGACAATACTGATTCAATATTTGTGACTGAAGTCTTAGTGTCTGACAAAACATGCAGTGGGTCCCTTCTTAATTGACGTTACATATAAATATACATATATGATATGCCCATAGGGAACATATTACTTATCAACATCGGACCCACCATAGCTGGTTTATTCACAGGCCAGCTTACTATCAAAGGAACTCAATGCTATACCGAACGCTTGCAAAGCGCATAGAGGATACCTGAAGTCCATTGTGAATACATCTTCTGATATTCTTCCAAACTGCATAACTACATACTCGGGGTCAGAATCATGTACAATTTGGAAATTTTTCACACTCGCCTGCGTAACTCTTCCATGAAAGTTGAGCACGTATGACTGGGTCTCATCGTTCCATACTGGTGTTTTGTTGTGCAATACCACTATATCCTCCAGGTTTTGTGACTTCCACAGCTCAAGTAGAGTCTCACTGTCGTCCTGCGGTGCTATGGTAACCCGTTGCCTTTCAGGCGTCATGCCCGGTAGAATTACCGTCATTTTGCGAGGGCCTTTGAAGCCCAAGACGTTGGTGTCCTGGAATTAAAAGCATATTGAACTCTAACAAAGATTAAGTAAACTATATTCGCCATTGGGTGGTCCATCTGTGTTTGTCCTTACTTGATAAGGTGCTTGAATAGGTAAACCGTCTGGTGGTAATACTCAAAAATGCTTGTCTCCATATGAAGATTAGCACTGTTAAATAACAGCCACTAAATGTTGTAGAATTAATATTAAATAACACGCTAGTCCAAATACTTATGAAATATTTATAAAATCTTAACACACGACGTCTTTACCGACAATAAATAATCACTGTGGGAAAAAATCGAATCAGAATCGTAAGACTACACCAACCTTAACAGTAAACTCAATATGAAGCTCCTAAATGGCATTACACTCAACTGAACGGCAGATGTACTCACATAAACAACAGCAGCGAGCTCGTGGCGGGTCCTGGCGCGATCGTGCTTGCGCCACGCTTTCCCATTGTCATACACTGTGAACGCTGTGCCAATTAAGTTAGATCTCAGCTTGCCTGCGAAACTCTCCGCCTGGCGGGTCAGTTCCGTTGGATCGGTCGATATTAAATAGTTCGATGTCGCCGATTTCTTGCGTTTGCGACCTGAAAATAAGAACAGAATTATATTAAATCGTAACCCTCTAGTTCCACTAAGTATTGGACATCATAGTAGTATTTGACACCAACTTTTCAAGTAAGTATTGTACCAACTCACCTGCTAATAGGAACACTTTCTTTCCATAGTCCTTCTCTAAGTGCAGGAAGTACGTAGGGAACAATCCTCGGTCCATGCCCTTGCGGTCGCGCGCTATTCGACACTTATACAGCGTGCCGTGCTTCGCCGGGGTCGAAATGAACGCTTCCACTGAACCCTCTACCGAACCTTCTATTTCCGTAATCTGCAAAACGTTAATCATATAATCGTATGTGTATCAGATAGATGCGAACTGTCACAAGAAGAGTATAGTTGGCCCATGTAACGAAAATTTCTAGTCTAATTTTTTTATTCACTATATACAGTAATTGGTGTATTGAAACTAGTACAGAAAATAAAGTTTAGTTTAAAGTTAAAATATTTTCGATATTTGAAATTACTAGTAGAATGTAAAGTTCAATATAAATTACATACATACAATACGTAACGCGTCACGGCCGTAAATCCCCGAAGAGGTAGACAGAGGAGTGTTCAAACCCACGTTTCACTATAAGTTTACGTCCCACTATTGAGTTAGTGGTGAGCCTATTATCATACAAAAGGACACAAATCCGGACTTCGAGCCACAACTAGAAAATCTATATTAGAAAGATCGTCAGTTGCGATTACAATAAATAGTACCAACGACACAATCAGCATTCATAAAATACGATCTTTATAAAGGAAACGTACTGTTTGACCAACACCTGGACCAGTATAATCGAAACTGCTAATGGCACACTGGGCTCGCGTTTCGCTCATGTAGCTCAGAGCATCTTCATTTGACAAAGACAAGTTGATGGAAGGCAACCCACCTGAGAAGGGGAGTCCTCGCGCTGAGGCCGATGCTGTAGCGGAGCCACGGCTGCGTCAGCGCACACGTCGTCCGCGCTCGCGTCGCGCGCCACCGTGCACACGGGCACGCTCTCGCACTCCTCCTCGCCGCTACCGTCCAGCTCGTCCCCCACCGTCAGCACTTCTATCTGGTTCCCGAGCTCTGTAAATACAACACCGACGAATAATATGCGTTCGAAACAGCGCCAGAATAGCGGTGTTCACTTTTTAATGTGATATAGTGGATGTAACGATGAGACTAATTTTGACTACTCTAATTGAAATTGATAAATATTTGCAAAATATTATCATTCTGTGCTGTTATTGAATAATTGTGCCAATATTATTACATGTGTTAGAAAAGTTATTTAACAGTTACGAGTGATCAGGACTAAAATTATGTATTCCAAAATACTGTATAACCAAATTGGTACATAACATGATAATATAACGTAAGAGTCTCAATTATATTCAAAATGTTAATCGCGTCATTGGAAACTGAAAAAATGGTTTATTTCATTAAAAAAAAATCGACATTACATTTTTCAAACTTCATTTATCGTAAGGTAGAATGTGGGTGAAATTAATGATTTCCCTTCCATAATCTATGTATCAACAATGGAAAATTTACATTGGGCATGATAATTGAATGCTTAGTTGTAATATTTTAGACGAACTGCGAAACGTTCAGTCTAACAGATTCAAAAAGAAAATATATTCTAGAATCACAACTTGAAACACAATGCCCCGACGACCACGAGTTTGGCGAACAAACATATTTTGAACAAAACGTTATAAAAGCTCGCACGCATGTTTTATGACTGACTTTGACCGTAACAGGCAACAGTAAAATACGTAAAATATCAAATCATCGCATCACTTTTTTACTAAGATTTCAAAAATTCCGGTAACATTTTAATACAATATTTTGTCTGTTAATTGTTACAAATTCTTTACTTTTTTGTAGAAGTCATATGATTACTAAACTTTACTGCGCTAGTGGGCCAAAAAAAATGTACTCCCTTGCAAAACGGCATAACTATATTGCATAACTATTTTATTTTTGAAAATGTTTACAATCTCTGAAGTGTGCGAAATTACGCTAATTCCTGCAGCCGACACTCTAGGAAGAATCTGCGTGACAAATAACGACATTTTTGTTAAGAGAACACCTTCGATATACGCCAATTTTTTCAAGTTTTATGGGTTCAAAATTTGGCACCTCTCGGGTGCCACCCGCCATACACAAAAGATATCCATGGCATGGAATCCGCACGGAATCGGTTAAGCACCTCATGTACAGATATATTTATCATTGCAGGGCTACCATGGGCTGTTATAACAACCAAGTGGTTTGTGTGTCTGTTTGCCGAAGTCTTACCCATAGAAACTGTACTGCGGATATGGGATTGTTTGTTCTATGAAGGATCAAAAATTTTGTTCAGAGTGTGTTTAACGTTGATCAAGACGAACAGAGCGTCGATCATGGCCTGCAACGATTTCACCTCGCTGGCCGAGTGTTTCAAAGCAATTGTAAAGAATGCAAGCGCATTGCACTGCCATGAGTTCATGCAGGTGATTATTGACAAGAAAAACTATTTTATTCATTCATTTAAAAAATGACGCTACTGCCATCTAGGTGTCAGTGCTGCCACCAGTTCAATAACAGTGTGGCTCCCGGTAACAAACAAAGCCCTAGTGGATGTTAGCTCTATAGAAATTAATTCTATTAAAATTAAACACCACAAGATGCGCGGAAGTAGAAGTCTATAGTGTTTTAGCTCATAAATGAAACCTTTTTTTTCAGTCGATATTCAAAGTACCTGGGACACTATCCAACGCCACCATATTGAAACTTAGAGCGCGATTCGCTAAACAGCGCCGCGAGCAGCTACAAAAGGAGCCACGGTGAACTGTTTCTTGTGTACATGTGTACAAGGAACTCTCGATCTCAGTTTTTCAAAAGAATACCAAATGATTTCACACCGACTACTTAAATGTGTACCTCCAACGGTCGTAAGTTGTCTGTATGATCGACATTCACTGTCTCAAAGTGTTATGTAATTAGGTATAAATTTGATGTAATATTTTAATATGCACATAACCTACATGCATCAGTACGCTATTAAACCTATGATTAAATTGTTTCATGTTTTGTCTATATACAGGTGTTAATTAACACTGGTATGAGAAAATTGTATATAATATATTTTTCATTGATATATCAATGATATAAGCCAATGCTTAATTTATTGTGCAGTTCCCATACAACTCATAATACTATTAAAATAAGAATATTGTGTGAAAATTATAGTTGCTGCAGTATTTCATCCTTAGACATCTTGCGATTGCAAAATTTGCATATTTTTTTTATTTAAATCAAGAGCTTTCGAACTCAGTCTTATAAGTCCCAGTACAGTTCATCAACTTATTGAGAAGTCAATGTATGTAATCATTGAGAAGTCGTGTGTATATATATATATATATATATATATATATATATATATATATATATATGTATGTATGTAT
>DWEJ01003308.1:0-10543 GCA_018245835.1 Mysoria sejanus stolli | reverse complement strand
TAGGTGGTGAGCCTATTGCCATGCATCGGGCACATATCCAGACTCCAAACTACTACTAGAATTTTAATTTAGATTTTCTAGAAAATGTTGTAGTAAATTTCTAAATTAGAAAAGCTCTTTTGTAGTGTTCGACCCAAGAATTGAATCCGAGACCTCCCGATCGGCAGTCGCACTTGCAACCAACACGACCAACGAGGCAGTCAGTAGTTACATCCAAAATTATAATATAGTATGTTTAAATGCAAAATCAATTTCCTGTATTGAAAAGTGTTTACAACTCTATACAAATATTATACAGGACGGTTTCAAAGAAATGTATAATTAAACTACTTTGTTTCACAAGAACTTCATATTCTTCTTATTGTCAAGGAGTTTCCTTCGCGCAATAAACTCAGTAACCTCAACTAGCAATGTTTGTTTTTTTCTTGTTTCTCTTTTTTCTTTAAGACTGCCTCATTGGTTGTATTGGTTGCAAGCGCGACTATTGTTCGAGAAATTCTGAGTTCAAATCACGGTTCGGATACTTAAAATTTTTCTAATTTGTATTTTCTAATAGTGGCTCAGAGTGTGGATATATGACCGGTGTAAAGCCGTAGACTCATCATCTATTCCATTGTCGGACGTAAAGGTAACTGGTGAAACTTAGGATTAAGTTACTCTCCTCTGCCTACCACTTTGGTGTTTATAGACGTGCTGATACTTTATTGTGTTGAACGCAGGTCTTAGGACCGCAGTATTAGGACCATTTGATTCATGATTGCCCTGAATTTATAACATTTTATTGCGTTCAATAGAAATAAAACATTTTGTCTGTTTTAGGTCTGGTGAAACTGGGAGTCCACTGCGTGACAGGAAAGAAGGTGGCCATCAAAATCATCAACAGGGAAAAACTAAGCGAGTCTGTTCTTATGAAAGTAAGTATTCAATCATTATAAATAATGACCGCCTGGTTGCAAGAATCAAGAGATCCTAGATTCGATCCCCGAGCGAGGAAAAACCTAGGTTTGCCTAACTTAAAATACCATGTAGCTTGGAGTATCAATTTGTGCTCGGTTTATGGCAATAAGCTGACTCCATATTCAATGAAACGTAAAACATAACTGCTGGATACGGGGAGAACTACAATCCCCTGCTACTCCTTCGGAGAAATACGAGCGAGATGTTTCGTTATAAACAACCCAACTCCTTCTATGCTAAATTTATAACACACAGATAAACTTCTATATTGGACGTGGACAGTGCAGTTTATTGGAACTACGATATCGAACAGCATTCACGTATAGATGCGACGTAAACTTAGTCGCAATTTCGGTCAATGTTCGATCTTGTCTTTGAAACAACGTTATATTTGTAGTCAAGTTGCTTCTAGCGCTAACAGTCTTCAATAATTAATCCTGTTATTTTTGTTTCGGTTTCTACGAATGAGGATTTAGCTTTAGTCGTAGGTGGACCTCGGAGTTGGTTTGAAGACATGAAAATCCATTGAAAAGAGTAACTAATAGAATTCGTCACGCTCATAATGATATTGTATTATATAAATGCTTGTTGAAGGTTCTCGAATGTTTTCGTACCATGGAAAGGACATCAATTCAATTGTAGTTGTTACAAAAGTTATACAAAAGCTGATAATGTTCTTGACTAAGTTATGAATGCTTGATAAATTTTCCCATACGTGTTAGAATCTTGGAGAGGATGTTAGTTCAGTTCTGGTTGTCATAAAGTTGATAATGTTCTTTATAAAGTTAGTTTATAATGTATAAGTCAGTTTATAATGCTCGGCTAAGTTTCTTAAATGTTGTAGGATTTCGAATCAGTCCCGGCTGCTATAGAGAAAGTACTAGTTAAGTTTAGACAGATCACTTCATACTGTTCAAAAATTCAATTCGATAGGGTAGCACGTCCCGATTTGATAATGGAGGGAAGACTAACGAAATGTTGGATGGGGCCGGCCAGAAATAGCCAGATCGATATCACTGGAATGGGAATTATATACACTGGAAATCGAGACACCCACTCATCGGGGAATTATATTCGTGACGTAAAAGGCGAGAACTATTATAAATATGTTTATATCATTTGGTAAATATGTGCCTCGATAACCAATGTTATTGAATTATTGACATCATCGATACCAACACAAATTCCTCTATAACTTCAGGAACTTCCTGTGATCAGCTGGATATAGTGAATCTCCAAACCGTTTGGCGTGTATGTAGAGAGTCATGAATGTAGAAGAAGCACATCAGGTCTGAAAGAATTTAGATATTTGACCATAAAAAACCTGGTGTAATTTAATAATTATAACATCTATGTAAAGACGGAAAATATTTAGAAAAATTTCAACAAGTACTCAAGTTTTAAATGCTGAACGGTCCACACGAGTATACTGTGTAAGCAATAATATGCTAATACAAATATATTATATTATGACTAGTACATAACATGGTACATAAAAACCACTTTCAGTGAACAATTTGAAATCTTCCAGTTATATCTTTAAGGTACCTTTCACTATCATCTTCGTTTCATTCGTATGCTGGTGATAGAGCAGCTGTGGTCACTCATGTTATTTGGTGACATGCGATACCCCGGCTTCACCTTTATCGAGCTGAGCGTTTGCTCAGCGTGCATTCTCATCAGAGCTTTATGTTTTGTCAATTCAATGGAGCGAAAGCCTCCTCTGAGACCTGAATCCATCCATTCTACCCTGCATAACCAGGACATTTTATGGTGTTCTCATGGCGCGTTATAATTTAATATTTCACTGCCATAGTAAAATACTAAATGAGAAATGAAACCGAATGTGAAGATTAACTCATGATGTGCACAAAAAAAGAGAAAGTGCAGGATACATCGAAAGCGTCAAACATCTAATGTTCTATTAGCAGAAAATGTTCAAACTTGAGATTAGTTTGCACCAGTTTCCAGCTGCATGTACGTAATCCGGTGGACATGTGGCCAGAATATTTATGATAACTGCAGTCTGGTTGTGTAAGAGCGATGCGGAACTCTCATGTCTTCAAATGTACCGTTGCTCTAGGAAGAGAAGTGTGCCTGTATCCAGAACAACGAATACAGATGTCTGTATCTATGTATTTCTGGTAACAGAGATATTGGCTACCTGGTTCAGAATATTAGATTTGCGAGCAAAGCTGACCCAGTTAGTCCAGTGGTTAGTAAATCTGACTCCCTAGCCGGTTATCGTGTGTTCCATTTCTACTTAAGACCAATAAACGTAACTTCACGCCTGTAATCCCCGAAGAGGTAGGCAGAGGAATGCACAACATTCCCACGTTTCACGGGTTACGTTTTAAGTCCCACTATGGAATAGGTGGTGAGCCTATTGCCATGCATCGGGCACATTTCCAGACTCCAAACCACTACTAGAATTTTAATTCTAATTTAGACAAATACAAAATATATCACAATTAACAATAAACTATATTGTCTTTCTCGCCTTTAGAAGTTAAAGATTGTTTTAAGTGAACCACATAGCCACTGCATGCAATATCAAGTAGTTCTGATATGCTATATTATCATTAATAGTTGAGTTGACCTATTGGGATAAGTTACATTATGTTACATACTTAACATTGGATCAGCTCAGAATGGGTAAGCATTGTTTATATTTGAATGGATGCATTAGAGTGCATGAAAGAAACCTCCCCAAGGTGGTGACTATGGCTGATCAAGTACAAACATATATTGCCTGGTGCACCCTGGACATTGCGACTAATCTTTCCACCACGTTGGCTGACTCACGATCAGCTATCAACTCGAAGAAGAAGTTGGAATGGAATTGTGTTATTTTCAAAATGTGACCATTTTGACCATGTCAATAATACAAAAATCTTTTTTTTTATTCAACAAAAGGCTCGCGTTTGACAGCTATACCACCTGATGGCAAGCAAGATACAGAAATGGTAAAGCACACTTGTCTAGACAGAGCCTTTTCCATGTTATACGAATCGGGAAAAATAGACGCCGGCAGGGAGTGCCACTCTTTCGTAGGCTGTAGTAAAAGCAATTTAGGGAACCGTTTCATATTACTCAGAGGAATATCTGCAAGATATGGATGGTACCTTGCCGGCTGCCCGTCTTGCAGATGTCAAGCTTACTACAGAGTAGAAGTCCTTACCCATGCAACGCTCCCCTCAAGCGCGGCATCAGCACCGTATCACACTGCAGCTGCACACTCTCCTCGCTCTCCTTGAACTTCACGACCCCGGCGTCCGTGTCCCGCCGCAGCAGCGTGATCTCCTTAGGGTGCGCAACGTGCAGCGCGAACACGACGCCGCGCTTGAGCACGAGCAGGCGCGCGGGGCCGGCCAGCGCGGGCAGCTCGCGCTGCAGCGCCAGGCGCTCCGCCAGCTGCAGGTGGAACGCCGCCTTCAGGCAGCGGAATGCCTCCACGTCGCCGGGCCACTTCCCGCTGTGACCTGTTAGGAAAATAAAATTTTATGAATATGTTACATGCCAAGGTAGGCAGAAGGCAGCGAGTATCTAATATCTCTATCCTTACCATAGTGTCATGCCAGTTTTTAGCCCATAACTGTCCTCAAACAAGCATGATTGTAACATAGTTATATTATAATTCATTATGTGAATTCATATTTAAATGTCAGCTTAAACAATACTGCCCAACTGCATTGTTGTTCCATCGGTTGCAACTGTTGCAAGAGAGACTGCTGATTGAGTGGTCCATAGTTGAAATATTGACTTGGGTACTACTGAATTTTTGTATATTAGATTTTCTAGTAGAAATTTGTTGTAATATCTTGGAGTCTAGATACCTGCTCAGTGTAAGGCTTTAAATACACCACCTAATCCAAAATATGATGTGTAATCCAAAAAGTGAGAATGTACTGAGAATGTAGTCCTCTGCCAACCTCTGCGAGGATAACAGGTGTGACAGGTGTGATTCATTGTTGTTTCTCAAAAAATATAAATTATTTAACACTCTACTTGTTTGAATTTATTCCTCACAGAGAAATCTGGATATCACTTACAATTATACTCACTTAACTCTACAATTACTCGGTTCGAAGGTATGTATTCCGGAAGCTGTGTATCCTTATCCTTGATCAAGCTGGCTCGCCCGCGCCGCCATACTTTGGGATCTACTGAGCTTGCCACCGCTGGGAACGGCTCGCAGTAGCTAAACACTGGTGACACTCCTAAAAGTAATAATATTAAAATATATTTTATGCTAAAGAAAAACAATTATAAAAGGATCACATCAAGATAGAGATATCTAGTGTTCAGTGATCTGTACCTACAACGTAAGGGTACTGGAGTGACGATACAATGAGAAATAATAGATAGATAAATGTGCAAATAAACTGATGTAGAATAATAAAATATAAAATGGTAATTCTGCTGATATGCTCATACTATATTATAGCTTCTACACGTAGTATGAACTAAGTTTTGAACTTATTGCAATCTAAAACTCACAGTTTACTCGCATTGTAAATATGTGAAGGCATAAATATCTGAAAATAAATATCACAACAGAACTCACCGTACACAGAGCTAACATCTAATGGCATCTGAGTGAGAGACCTCATATCTCTGCGCAATTCGTCGAACGCCTGCAACACCTGGAGTGCCGCTTCTTCCCCCTGCAGCCCGCTATAGTCGTTGCGCGCTGTGAGAGCGTCCAGCTGGTCGCACACGTGGAAGAGCTGACTTGAGGGGACACCTGGAAACGTAAATTTAATTGTTAAATATCAATTTCAATACAACACACCATCTAATTCAGTCATCACTGAATCTTCCCAGCTAAACATAGATCTCCCGTAATCGGCGTCACCCCATCTAGTCTTTGACCTTTTGAATCCATGATAACATACACAAGGTGCTGAGTTAAGGAACGTCTAGATAATATTAATACAACTGACTACTTCCGACCACTATAAATATCCTGAACATGCAGGAGAGTGATTAGAAATGGCAGCGAAAATCGTTCTTAACTCTTGTGTTGTCACTAATATTTAGAGTCCATTAACAGTAATATAATGGAGGGAAAGAAACTAACACATAGTACTCAGATTAGTGACTTTTTAATTTTATTTAGCAATATAATTACCATATTTAAATTGAAAAATGTAATCTATGATCTGCTTTGTGATGGAGCGCCTCTCAGCCATCGTGTCAGCGCTCCAAACGCACGTTTCAGTGATCGATCCGTCTTGAAACCGCCGCAACTCTGATTTATCGCCCCAGAATGTTCTAGAAAAATCACCAGCCATTAAACGACTAATAAGAAACATAATGATGTAGGAGTGTGAGTACTTCAGACCTCCCAATTTGTCTCAATAATGGCCTGTGCCCAGCACTAAAAAATTGTTTAATAAATGTTTGATAAGTGGTAATAAAAGACAGATATGAATCCTACTATTTAACAAAATCTGTCTTGTGTAAAGAGGTAGTTCTGTGTGTTCACCCCTAGATATATATTGGATTAATTTATTTTTTAGACAGCAATATTGATAGTTTATTATAAATTGATAACATAGAACTTGAAAAATAAACATTTTTTTTATTTAGAACATATACTTATTTGCTTACCTAAATTCTTCAGCTTCTGGCAAATTAGCTGGTGGTCCTTTGTCTACAATGTTTATAGCATTCTCGTGGTTAAGTATAAAACCGAACGACAGCTTAGGTATATAACTGAAATCAATAATAAACTGAACCATGTTGTCTATAACAGTTAAAAATATGAAAGTAAGTATTTATGTACATCACATTTCAAGATAATGCTTAAGTAAAATAATTATTGTATTTATTTCAAAAGATAACATGTTAGAAGTTATACACCCAGACGCGACGGGATGGCGCCTTTTAAATTGAAACTTTAGTACCCAATCACCATTCCATTCTTCTGACTCAATGTAGGTCCAGGTACCATTGGACCCATAGAACAATAGGACCTAACCACAGGAGATCAACATAAATCATTGTGTAATAAATTTTAGTATATACTTTGATACATACCCTTGTTTCATAACTTTCTCTGGGGTCTTTTTAATTGGCCAATTGAAGTCAGCATCTAAAGTTTGCAGGATCAAGTGGACTCGGTCACCCAGAGCTCGCTTCAATAAGGAGTAAATTAAATCAGTGACTAAGGCCAGTTGCTCCACACCATAATTTACTCTGGTCTGCCTCGGGGTCTTGTCTAGAATCGACTCAGTAATTTTAGATAGATTTTTTAATCTGAAACAACCACAAATGCAGAAATGTATTGACATTTGTTACCGTAAAACCTAATAATAGGATCACAATGCTAGGATTTTTTATCATTTAATCATCATTCATCTTTTTTGACCTTTTTACCATTGCACTGTTGGATTACAGGTCTCCTCTCAGAATGAGATTATACCTAATATTTTATTATAAACATCAAATCGCGCGTGTAATCCTCAAAGAGGTATGTATTATGTCTCTCTATGGAATATGTAGGATTATATTGTATTGTATCTATTGCATTGAATTAAAATAGTATTATTATCTAACACAAAATGAAAAATTTCCTATTGATTTAATGTTTGCACATAGCATTGCTGCTTAACATCACAGCAGTGGTGGTGTTTTCTTTAAAATTGGTCCATGTATAGTAATCCCTAACAAGTGTTTAGTTTTCTATGAGGGTACAATAAGCAGTAGTTTGAACACTGTGAAAATTATGTCACTTAAAATGCCAAAGGGCAGTAGGCTTATTATAAAAACTTTTCTCATTCAAATCATTCTCCATCTGGAACTTAATCATTTCACTCGGATATCATCAAGTACTGAGTGCCACTGATCCTACATTTATAATAAAATACAATTTTTACACACAAAAATTTCAATGTTAAACTGGAAGAAATCATCTTGAGAAATAATATATTAATGTGTACCTGAGTATATGATCGAACTGCATCAATGGCACAATGGGGGTCATGAACAATGGTATAAAACTGTTAATCTTGCTATTATCCAACATTTCCACGGCTAGTTCACACTCTCGCTTCAGTGCACAGTAGGTACCCAGACACATCTGCCAACACACATTGTAGTGGCCAGTACAGTCTAGAAATACTACTGGAAAGTGTTGCAAGAATTCTTCCATGGGTGGAGTTGATTCTTGACCCTTGTGCAGAGATATGCCTTTCTTGTCCCATTCTGAACATTCTGGAGATGGCAAACGGACTTTAAAATAAGCAACATATATGAGACCTCAAAGACCATGATCCTCAAACAAATACACAGAGGAGTGTAGTATATTACAGAATAGGGGGTAATGCTGTACACCAGGCACAAGTCCCCAGTCTGTGTCACTACTAGAAATTACATCAAGAGATTCTAAATTAGAAAAATTAAATAGTATCCACATTGACTCTGGGATTTGAACCCAAGATCTCTCCTTGGGCAATTGCGCTTGCAACTATAGCCATCCAATAACCCTTAGAAAGAGTGCTATATTATGAACATTTAGTATGGAGCTTTAATATATGTTACATAATAACAATAATATTACTGTGAGTTATTTATTTTTTTAGATATAGACATGAATTTCACTAATATACTTACTTAGAGCTATCCAAACATTCCTCACTATTTGATAACTGCTCATTATATTATTGATCCTTTTTATTTGGACTAAGTATCCAACAAACAGACTAACCATGTGTCCTGACACCTGGAGCTTTCGCTGCCGCAGCCAAATCTTCAGCAGCACTACTGCTTGTTTTAAGTTCTCACAATTTTCAAAAGTCTTTTTCAGAAATTGGTCATTAGTTGATGCTGTGAGGTCTCTTAAAACACTAGTATTATAGTATGGTGTAGCTGAACCCACTTCGGTGGCATTCTCTTGACTACCCTCAGGAAATAACCATGACTCTCTTAAATTATTGCGAGATGGACTAAACCTATGGAGCTTGTACGCTTCTTCATCACAAGTGAGGTTGATTCTTACACACAAGTGATTCCCGAGCTTTCCAGTCGGCTTTAACTCTAGAAGTGGCTTCACCTGACCTCCATTTAACCATAAATAATTAATATTTTCAATAGCATCAAATTTACTCAAATATGATGCTATGCATGCCATGTATGCTGCTTGTTTCTTATGGTAACGATAATTAACAGAGTCATTTTTCGTATACACGTCTGCTGGGACTTTTACTTGCACGTCCACTACTAATTTGGAGTTTATTGCCATCCCCAATGAGTATGAACCAACAATTTCAACATTTGTAAATTTGTGGAACTTAAACATAGCTTTCGTTTTCCTTAATGTACTTGACACGGGTATTTTGACTTTCAGATCGTTAGATAGCAAATTCTCAGTCAAATCATATTCAGTGTCATTGTTGGGGATAGTAAGAAGATGATTCTTAAAAGATACAAACCATTCTTGAAACCGTTTGACAGTTTTTTCTCGAAGTTTAACTTCTTGTAACACTTCGTCTATTTGTAAACGGAATAAGTTAGAATTGAACAAACTCTCAGTCTCGTGAAGTCTATTTAATTCATTCACTGTTGGCTGTCGGTATAAACTTTTTGTTTTGAACCGTTTCTTACCCTCTTCATTGCTACTCACGGATCTCTTTCCATTCTCATTAACAATTAATTCTCCATCATCTTCACTAATCGAAGTTTTCATACTCTGAAATAAACCGTACAATCACAAACAAATACCAAGACTTGTTTACATTTTAAACACCACTATTATAGTGATGAAACCTTTTGAAATATCATGTACTTACTTTCTTAACCATGTTAAAATAAATTTATAAAGCTTGCCGATTTCCCAAAATACATATAATTCTCATAACCTATAAAACGAAATATAAACAACACATTGTGTAAATTGACTTAAAAGTTTGACATTGATAGTATGGGTTTTGTTCAGAAATAAATCCTAAATGACACTTAGTATCTTGACAATGACATTTAAAGGTCTTTGATGTTTCTGTTTGTCAAACATTTAAATTTGTCATTTTATAAATATTTTTATCTACCATCACCTATTTTCATTTCACATCAGGATAATAGAAAAAATTTGCGTACGGACAAATTTATATTTTATTGTTATGTTATATCCATTAATCTATGTATCGAGATTAAAAGAAGAATGATAGATTAGATTAGAATAGAAAGAATTTTTTTTCATTCGATGTGATATGAGATCTAGCGAAAAACAGCGAGAACGACTGACGGAAAACAGACTGGATCTCACGTATCTTACGAGCCCATCTTACGTAGTATTTGTATACTCTATAGCTCTATGATATAGATAAAATAATCAATACGACAGCTGACAGATAATGACGACTGTCGACTTCAGTTTTATCCATAGACTGTCTAAATCAGTTGTTCCGCCATTTCGAAAGATGTTGAAAATAGTTGATTTAAATTGGTTTTGTACCAAAAAAGTTTTGGAATTTTTAGTTTTTTGTCGAATTTTTGAGATTGTGTACAAATACCTGGCTAAAATAGAAACATCTCCTTTGTCATTAGTCATATTAGTTAATGATTATAAATATAATCAATTTGT
>DWEJ01003307.1:0-10543 GCA_018245835.1 Mysoria sejanus stolli | reverse complement strand
GTACGGGTGTACAGCGTACGGGTGTACAGCGTACGGGTGTACAGCGTACGGGTGTGCAGTGTACGGGTAAGGAGTGTACGGGTGTACAGCGGTAGTGCTGCTCCGGACGAGTCGCGTACCGTACATCAACCACAAATTATTACTGTGTCAGACGAAATAAACAAGTATAACAAAATGTTTATTTATCTATCTAATTGCTGCTTTTTCGCTAAATATTATAATAACATTAAATTAATAATGTTAATAATAACATTAAATTTATTTATGACTAATGCAATTGTATTAGTCATAAATTCAGTTAAACCCAAAAATCGTTCTTTAGTTGTAGATTATTCTAGAATATGGAACGTTTAATGAAGTAACCGCAATCCTTTAATAAAGTGTGTACAGTGTTACAAAGATTATCTTACAAAATAACAATAAATACCGTTCATATTCCTAAGTGTCTCTAATTGTAAGCGTAGTTAGATGGCGCGACAGTTACACATACTTCATACTAAATTGTATTGAGTCGGTAAATGTTGGTTTTCTATCATGTAAATATCGAGATTGTCATGTTTAGCGCGCTGTTAACGTTTTGCTAATAACAATAAAATATTCACTACAATTTGACATTCGAGCGCCGACGTGACGTTGCAGCGCCGTCACGTCGTCCCCTTCTTCACCACACCCAGTCTATCACCGCAGCCATATACGATACTCTATTAATTTTTGTAAATTTGGTAAAATATGTTATTTATTGTTTATGTATAGAAGTAATATTATACGTACGTCTATGAATAATCTGCCATATTAACCTCTACGCGATAAGAGCTTGTCTACAAACTGAATTCTCCGCAGATACAAATTGTTTGTTTATCAGTTAGTATCGATGTATTTTACCTAGTCAGTAGTTTTACTATAATTATTTATTTCGCGACTATACGAGAAGAAAATTTTGTGTGCTTAAGTAATGTACAAACATGATTTGGCGTATTTCTTTGACAGTAATCTTGTAACTTGCTTAGATTTTAATATTCATGATTGTGAGTCTAAGGTAATATTCCGTGCATTAATTCGGGTACGTACCAACTTTCTCATCCGTACAGTGAGTCCGACTAATGAGATCGATTTGATAAACTTCACAGGCGCTACTCATCCGAAATAAGACGCGCGGAGCCACGAGCGGCGGCCATTAAATTCACAGAGACGGATATGGAATAAGATAACGAGACTGAATAGTATTTACGAAGACGTGTTAATTTCAGGAGGTTAGAGTAGCGTGAATTTTATTTATATAGAAAGATAATTCTTGGCCTGCTAGCACGTAGTGTTTAAACGGCGGAGTTAGCACGGGGCTCTGAACAAACACCACGCGGCCGCGCGCCGCCGCGCGCCGCCGAGCCCAGCGCTGCGCCTCGCGGATCAGCCACTCCTCTCGTTTTTTAATTATTGCTTATCACAATACAACTTCTTTAACACTACATCGACCAGATAAAGTGATCAAAACTTCTGACTTTTAAGAAGTTATTCAGATTTTGTTAGGAATCTCCCGTTATAACTAAAACTAAAAAAATTGCTACACGCTTCTGAATTTCGACTCACATTTGCTTACAGACCTAATAGATCACCTGATGGTAAGGTTTCTCAAGAGCGTGGGTACTCTGTAGATGTAGGTATGCACAATGCACGCCAGGAAGACGTGGCAGCCCCCAGCCGGACACCTAAGCACGTATCTTATTAGAGCTCTAATATTTTATTTCAACAGAAAATTAAACTAAATCGGTTCAGAAGTTGGTAGTTTCTGAGAAGGGCTAAGGTGAGTTCTATTCAATATTTGCGTTCGGTCAGACTCGTTCTTAGGAGTGACTATCTACTCGTACATTATTTGTAGGGCGATGCATTATTTTGGCATAATGTATAGTTTTGACGGTAATCATTACACTTACCGATCCATACTTCACCGTTTCCAACGAAAGACAGCCAGTACAGCTGATGCACAACGCATCCGTGGCGGTAGGTTAGAACTATTATTAATACATATACAAACGAAGTGTAAGTACTACATATACAAATTAAGCGCAAGTACTGCTTTGTTTATCTAACACGAGACCTGTTTAAAAAAGAGTGTGTATATTGTTATGTAAATAAAACGTAATATCACGGCTTGCAAGTGAAATCCCTAATTAAGACTTATTACCATGTTATTATAAGTTCTTACTCGTCTAATATTCTAGATGTTATTAGTTTTTATCTGAGCCGCATATTTCGACTAAGGCGTAGAGTTTGTGAAGTTAGACCTTGTAGAGTTAGGGCGTATAGATTTCCCCTCTGAATGACTGCCACCTTGTCGCGGTGGAGGGGCTTGCGTGTTCCAATGAACGCCAGGGCTATACCGGATAGGGTCACCCATACCGGGCAGGCTTGGGGCGAGGGTCCAGATCAAGAGCAGTCGGGGCGCGGGGGGGGATGATTACTTCGTCTCCTGCCGCCCCGAGTGGGGTCTGTGGGCGGTGGAGGCCGCGTGTGGACGGCATCCGCTGTGTGCTCGGATGTCGTTACGAGAGGGAGCCGAATGTTCGGCGTAGCGCATGCCGGTGTGCTGTCCGCTGTGGGTAGAGCACGGGGCCGCCTTGCGGCGGCGAGGGGCGATCGCTCGCTGCCGACTGTAGTCTTGGCCATAGTCGGCGGCAAGAGGTCTTGAGGGGGGGGGGATCATAGTCTCCTTCTTCGAGAATTGCAAAATCGCAGAGGAGGGCTCGGAGCGGGATAGAGAGATAAAGCACCTCTCTGTCCTGATCCGCAGGCGACGCAACGGGCGCAGGATAGGTTTTTCTTCCTCCTCTCTTCTGCCACCCCGACCGGGACGCCGCGGCCCGCGGCCTGCGGGCGGCTGATCGGGGGATTCGGCGTGTAGAGCTAGAAGCTTGGCTCTACATTACCTATATCTGATAACTTATTGGCAACATTTTTGATAAAAATGTTTTTTGGTCAGAAAAAAACAACTTAACTACACGCCTGTAATCCCCGAAGAGGTAGGCAGAGCAATCCTGACATTCCCACGTTTCACCGGTTACGTTTACGTCCCACTATGGAATAGGTAGTGAGCTTATTGCCATGCATCGGGCACATATCCAGACTCCGAACCACTACTAGAAATTTAATTTAGATTTTCTAGAAAATTTCTAAATTAGAAAAACTCTTTTGTAGTGTTCGACCCGGGAATCGAACCCGGGACCCCCCGATCGGCAGTCGCACTTGCAACCAACACGACCAACGAGGCAATATCCCCGTATAAGTAAATTTAACTAAAGCCAGTAGAAAATTCTCTTATACCGTTTTATTACTTAATTTAGAAATAATTATGTGATAGGTACTCATATCGATAAACTATCACCACTTATTTCGTCACTAGAAAAATTTTTCATTCACTAGAAAAAGCGTTCATACTTTAAAATGTTGAATACTGAATTATCTGCATCTTTAACGCCATTACAAACGCTGAGGCGTTTGTAAAGAATCCGCGACAGAATACCACAAGAACTCGTATAGAGATTATCAAACAATCTGTGAAACCCAAAACCAACTTTAGAAAGGTCATTACACTTTTTGTTTATCTTTCATAGAGTAAAATTATTCACGTGATGCATTCGTGGTGTGACAGGGGAGGTACCTCGTGGTATTATCGTCATTACTTTGCGTTGGGAATATGTTGATGTTGTTTGAAGATTTATTTTACTTATATTACATTGACAATTTTCGATAATCATCTGTTTATGTGTTTCATTAAACTATAATTTTCAATTGCGCATTTTAATATGATAAACGTGTAACCCTACGCCTGCAATCGCCGAAGATATAGGGAGAGGTGCGTAGTACACTGCCACGTTTCATTAGCTATGTTTAATAAATAGAATTTACTTATATTGGCTTTTTCCTACAATAATAATAAATATAAATGTTAACTGGCTGAGAATGCTTTTAGCATTAACTCCGCCTTCCTCTCTTCTGTAATATAATCATAAAGTAATAAAATATCCAAAATATAGTTAAATAAAAGCAGAGGTAAGCAACCGACTACTTAATTTAGCAAATTATGTAGTTGTATCATAATTGCAGGCAAATAAATAACATACATATACACACTCTTTTTGATCTGCTAAAATAATTTCACATACATATCTCCTTATATTTTACTCAAAAATTTCTCGAAAAATTGTCGGAGCATTAGTTTAGTTTTTTCAAATATTCGTTTTAAATGAGGCCCACAGTGTACGTCGAACTGTTGTACCGTATTTGTATTATATAAATATAAATTGACCGTAATAGCCAGCAGTTTCATTTATAATGTTCTCGTCATTCAATATGTATTTGTCGTATTATTGTTACTGGTGTGAAGCGTCCAACCGTTAAAATCGTAAACTATATTCAAGATCATAAAAAATATTTTAGACTAGATGTAAAAACTTGATAATAATATATTTTTTAAATCTATTTATGTGTTCAAGTCACTAGCTAAGTCACTTTCATGTGGCCGTTACTTCATCTTATATGTCGACTTTTATCGAGCTTAAAATTAGAATTAGTGCGATGACTCCTTTTTTTTCTTTAAAATATGAATTTTCAAACTCATTGGCACCGGCAACCCAATACCGAAGCGCGCTGTTAATAATATTAATCGAACCGATTGGCCACAAAATGCTTTTAACGTAATTCGATTCGGCCGAACTGAAACCTGTGGAACGGAACCAGCTAAATTTGAACTCCTCCGCTCATTGCTCAGTTATGAAATATAGGGAGCGGGGAGTATTAACAGAGGTCTTTGGAGGGTGGTACGCACACTTGCGCGTGCGTCGTCGCTGGTCTCGCCTTGAGACTAAAGTCTCGAATTACCCGGATCACGTTCAAGGTGCGCCTGCACAGAATAGTGGTCACCGGAGGTAAATTATGACGTCGTGCCACAACGTTGCGTGGAGATATGCCCACTTTGACAATATACCTGACCTTCCTGGCGTGTTCGTACGTAGATAAACGCTATTTACGATATCAAATTGATTATTAACGGCACACACTTTATAAACTTACCAGCTTTTTTATTATATTATTGGTTTATAGAAAGTCTCCAAAAAGTAATGATATGGTAAAAAACAAAACAATAGGATTAAATTAAATTCAGTAATTTTGTATCTGCGCTCTGTAATACTACGCAATAAATAATCTTCGGTTCATTTAAATATCTCTGGAACTACATTCGATATACTCCGCCTCTACTCAGACTTTTAATTAAAGTTCGATATTTTATGGTATGAATCATGAAAACATTTTCGATGATCATCTGTAATATTACACTAATATTACAAAAATGGGATATGTTGAAAGCATGTTCTCAATTTTAATTTCTTTGTTACAGGTACATTCACTCAAAAGAGAAACCATTCAAATGTACAGAATGCGGGAAAGGATTTTGTCAATCGAGAACCCTGGCTGTCCACAAAATTCTTCATATGGAAGAGTCTCCACACAAATGCCCTGTTTGTAGTCGAAGCTTTAACCAGCGTTCGAATCTCAAAACACATCTCCTGACGCATACCGACCACAAACCCTATGAATGCAGTTCTTGCGGAAAAGTTTTCCGAAGAAATTGTGATTTGCGACGGCATGCTTTGACTCATGCTGTTGGTGATGTACCACCTGGAGATGTGTTAGATGTGGGAGAAGAGGATATTGGTAGACCGGGTTCACCGATCGAACCAGGATACGATGATGAAGATCCAGACTTGTCGTCGCCTGAACATTCGCCAGTTAGAAGAGCACGTTCATCTTCGATTGAAAGTATAGGTCGTGAACAAAGCGAAGAACGACCTAGAAGAGTATCTCCCTCCCCAGTTGAACGTACTCATTGTCATCACAATGAACCTCGAGACAGAGCAAGTCCTTATACAATGCGTCCGCAACATCCAGAAAAACATCGAATGGGAAGTTCAGAACTGTACGAGAAACGAAGATACACGTCTGATGAAATTATAGAAAAAGAAATGCGGTACAACGATATACCTGAAGTACAAGTACGACATCCACAACTACAAATTAGAAGAGACTTGCATCAAGTCACTCCTCCTGAACAATCAAAGATTGTTCAAATGGGTAGTCCAACTATAGATCCGGGACCTTCAGGAATATACATGAGTTCATTTAGAAAAAGAAGTCATCCACCCGATATTGGCGATAATGTAAGAACATGTGCTTCAGTTTATCGGAGCCGATCTCCAGAGCCAACTAATTTATCAATGCCTCGACCGCCTATCGGAGGTGGTGATGTCGTTGTTGGAATACCACCACCATTACTAGGTATGCCATCGTATCACAAGTTTGGTCTTCCGATGCCACCACCTCATCCACAAATTGCTTATGGACCTGTACCTCATACAGTGTTGGGACCACAACAAACAGTTGCTCAGGATTTAATTGTAAAACATGTTCCACCAAAAGATACAGTTCCAAGTACCTCCACCAGTGTTACTAATTGTAAAGACATTACGCAGATAAATTACAAAGAGCCAGACGAACCTAGTTCTAGCTTGATAGCAAATGGCATAAAAAATATTGTAGGTATTCAACCGAATACAAATCCGAAACCTGGGACAAGCCAATCCTCAGGGCCTAAGAAAGGCTTCAGTATAGAAGATATTATGAGACGTTGATGTTAGAAAATAAATGTTATCAATGTATTGTTAGACACATTTGTAAATAAGTTTAACGATAAGTATTTTTCTCTATTTAAGCTTAGAATTACTTTGATGAGTATTATTAGTTAAAGATTCATTTTAAAGCTATGTAAAATTACTAGAGGTATGATTGTACGTATTTTCGACGCGAATTTGGTTTTCGTAAAGATCTCATAAAGTTTGTTTGTGCAGTGTTTTGTTTACCTCCAAATTTTAAAAAATGTAGTATATCAAAATTTTAGGCCATACTTTATTAATAGTGATGTTATGTTGAATTTCAAAATATTAGTTAGTAACATTTATGAACGTATCGGATGTTATACTGTATTTTTGATTTAAGCTACTATCGTATCAATATAAAAATCGGCGGCTCAAAAGTTGTGTATGTTATTTATTATTTAGATATTCGATATAGTAAGATGGCAATGTTAGATTAGTTTTAGAGTATTCATTTTGAACAAAGATAATTTGCATTTCATTATAAGTACATCACGTTATATATTTCGAGGCATCAAAATATTCTTGTGTTATTACATTTTAGTATCAGTAAATGGGACTACTGTATCTAATATTAAAGTTATTTGAATTAGTCAACTTTTTATTAATAAAACACGAGCTCTGCAATAATATCACAGTGTGTAACTGTACTATTTATTTTTGATATAACACGATATTATGAATGATGGACGTTAGCTTGTAGTTGTTGCTCAGATGATGTTTCTATTAGTTACGATTAATTTAGTTTTGTATAAATTTATCTTTATCTAAATAAATTATAAAGAGAAACAAGGTGATTTTATTGAATGACATTGAAGATTCGTGCATATAAGGATTGGGAGACTCAAGTTTGGGTTGTTTGGAATATGTTTTTTATTTTAGTTGAAATATAGAGACATTGTGTTTAGGTATCTGCTTATTAAATACATATTATACACTACATTCAGCTAAAACTTAGTGTACTCATCGCGTCGTGTATTACATAAATTGATCTTACTAAAACCAGCATAAATAGTGTTAATTGTTTAAAGAAATTTTTCAATTCTTATTTATTTGTGATGTGTACAAAACATCAGTTTGTTGTTTTTCCCTGGTAATAATTTATTAATTATTGAAGAAGTAAAACAAGAAAACACATGAGATTAAATAAACTTTGAGGTAACGCTAACAATCATATTATGTAATTTATATATAATAAATACGTGGTAAGAGGGAATTTTATATAAAAGAAAAGAGAGAGGAGATTATAGTTTCTAAACCCTGCACCTTAAGATGAAAATTTGAATACTCTGCTTTTATTTAATAAACATAGTTAAGTACAACATCTATCACAACTATTTGAAATTTAAATTTTTTAAATTACTCAAAGATAAGAGACACTAGTTTCGTAAAGGGCACAATATTCCTAGATACTCTACCCCCGTTTGAGACCTTCAAGCGTGTCCGTTCAAAATGGTGATCTAAAATACGTTCTTTAATTCTAAAATAACCAGGATGATGCAATATTAAAATGTTCACGCACAGAGACACATTTAACACAGAAGGCAGAACAGTTCTTCCCACATGCAGTCCAAGCCGACGCGGTTCAAAAAGCATACCTCGTATCTATTATCTACACAGTGTTGTGTTGCGGTACATTCTGAAGATATCGCCTTACAAGTACACTTGACTATTCTTCATCATGGTTGTAAAGTTGCAATTATACATGCAAAATGATTGTGCTTAGCTTATCATTGCAATTATACATGCAAAATGATTGTGCTTATCACTCAGCTCGTAACGATAACTAGGAATGTAACTACTAAATGGAAAATAGATAACGGGCTGTTATATCTGAGGGATATTTCACATGATGCAATTTATTATTTTAATCGTACTATCTACCCCGAACACCAAATATCTCTCCACAGACCTCATGTCATTCCCCTATAGACAATGTATCTCCATAAAATGAAATCATACTACTCGATACAAGCGCGAGCACTGATAGTGAGGTTCTGGGTTCAAATTCCTGATCACTGTACTGTACTGTTGAAATTTCCTAGCTTAGATTTTATAGTAGAAACTCCTAGTGCTGCCAGTGTATGCACATTTGTTAAGTCAAATAAAAACGGTGTACAAAGAAGATCTCTGCCTACCCCGTGAGGGACCCGGCGTGAAGATATGTATGTATGTATACAAAGAAGATTAAACAAATGTAGAATAAAAGTTGCTAGTAAAAATTTTTAGTAGTGGCTTGGTACAGGAATTAGTGCCCGGTGTGTGGCATTCACCCCTTATTCCACATTGGAACCTACAGGTGGGATGTTACATTTTTATAGCAGAAAAAATATAGCATATATATATACTTTTCAAAGGAATTTATTTTCCCGTATTTTATGCAATACTCTATCATTCTTATTGATATCGCATGCAGAAATCCGTGATGAAACGTGATTACAAGCGTGATGTAATACTATGCTACGTTTTAGTTAAGAAAAATTTCACATTCGCTATGAGTTAAAAAATTATTGCTTAGTGGAAGCATCCTGGCAAACGAAGAGAGTCGATGAACAAGGAGCTAGTGTCGATTGAAAATTGAAGAGATTTAACGTAAATTGCTTTAATTAAATTAATTATTTGGCAATAGACTCGCCACCTATTCGATGATGCGACGTAAACGTAACTGTTAAAACGTTGGCAGTACTACACTCCTCTGCTTACATTTTCGAAGATTACAGGCTAGGTTAAATTAATAACAATATATTAGTATTAATATTATTAACTGCACACAAAACACGCCGAGATATAATATTATCACTATAACGATTTGAAATTACTTTGAAAGCTATGGTTATGAAATTTACGCAGTTCTCAGCATAGCTATAACTAAGATGACTAAAACGTGTTTTTTATTACAAAAATGTAATGGAATAAACAAATTTCAGTTAGTTGGACATGCATGATTTACATCCCCCTATGGCATAGATGGTAAGGCTTACCACTGAGATATACCAGGTATAAATAGAGACTCTGAGCCACTACTAAAACTTTTTACCAGAATATCAAATTTCGAAAATGTAACGTTTTTTGTTACGTTTAACAAAATATAAGTTAGTAGTGCATGATAATATTGATGACATAAGTCTTAATAACACCAAGCCTATTTCAATAATTAGGTTTGAAATTTACACATTAAAGTGCATAAATTATTTATTTAATTTCATAGAAAATTACGATTAAGATATATAATTAAAATACATGGTTATAAACCAAGAGTTAAGGTAGCATGTACTAGTACCTAAGCGACTGTAATAATTTCTCGTTATTAGAATTTAGCGCTATTTGTGGAGGCTGCTTGAGGGTCCGAAGTCCCATGAGTTTGCCACCGTCGTTGAAGACCTTAGTATCTCGGCGGATGGCGAACCTGTCCAACAACTGTGGGATCGTACTCAAGCAGCAATCATAGACGCGGCGAGGTCAGTGCTGGGTGAGTCCCGGGGTGGACGAAGGATCGATAAGGAGACCTGGTGGTGGAACGACACAGTCCAGAGGGAGATCAGGGCGAAGAAAGCGCTCTTTAAAAAGTGGGAAGCGTCCAGATCTCCTGAAGATCGCGCCGCGTACAGGGACGCCAAACGTGCCACCAAACGAGCTGTAGCCAGAGCCAGACGAGACCACTTACGTTCTTTATACGACAAGTTGGAATCATCTGAGGGGCGGAAGCTCATATACAAGTTGGCACGCTCGAGGGTAAAAGCGGCACTTGACATTACCAAGTGTCGCTGTGTGAATGACCCCCATGGCAACCTGTTATGCGAGGACCGCGCGGTGAAGGAGAGATGGCGCTTGTACTTCTACGA
>DWEJ01003306.1:0-10544 GCA_018245835.1 Mysoria sejanus stolli | reverse complement strand
AGAAGTTTCACCTGAAATACATTTATTTATTTATGGTATTTCTGACTCTTCAGATATTTTTTCTGTTGTTAAGTAGTTTTTCACAAATCGTAATCATACCAAAAATTCGATATAGTAACTTTTACTTGCCGAAAATAAGATAATACGTGACGTTTGGGAACTTTTTACCTGGCGTTTTATTTACGAATTGTGTTACTTGGATACTTATTACTGAAATAGTTATTTAATTTTAAATATGGTTAGCCTAAACAAGTACTTGACGCGTTGTCGCTTGTCCCCGCTGTGAATCACACCTAGTGTGGTGGATGGTAACGGTTTTATCGATTGGTCGTAGTTCCACTGTCGTTAAGGTAACCCGCGTGCGCACTCTCGCGCATTTCTTTAGGACTGTTTTGTGTGATACGACACTTGGTTGTATTGAAACTATTATTTTCAAGCTAATTTATGGTTTTGTTTGTTTGAGTAAAAAAATATATTCAAATCGTTTAGTTCAATATGAACCGCAGTCGGCGATTAGATGACATAATTGGCCGAGCTTTATTAATTTCGGGTGGAAAGTAACGATTCGGCATCGGTAAGTTCCTATATTAATATTAATATTTTATTACCTTACCTAATTTGGATATTTCGAAATAAGTAGGTACGTGGTGACGTGTTATGATCTACATTTTAGCACCAAAAAATCCCAGAAGAAAAGGACGGATATAAATAACAATTGAATGAAGTACGCAAAAGATTGTCTTTTGCTGAGCCCGAGCCGGTAAAGTCCTTTTTTGTTTTATGTTACTCTTTCACGCAAAAACTACTGAACGGATTTGGATGAAACTTTACACTCAGATAGTTTTATATTATACTAGTATATCACCATAACAAAAGAAACACTTTTCCCCATACGAGGTTGAACGATCGACCTACTTGGTGCTTTAACACTAGAGATACTGAATCTTAGCATATACTTATATTGCCTAGAAGCAGTTAAAATGTCTGCTTTGTAATAAAATAATCAAAGCATAAAGGCAATTATAAAAAAATGTTTTTAATTTTTTTTTTATTATTTTGTACATCTATGTGATATGTAATTAGTTAATATTAAACAATAAAAAAAAACAATTCACTTGGAAAACAAAAAAAAACCTTAAGAATTATCGTCTGCACATTTTTTGCAAATAACTTTTCAGACTTTTTACAAATATTTATTGTTTTAACTGCCTCGTTGCTCGTGATGGTTGCAAGTACGACTGCCGATCGGGAGGACCCGGGTTCGATTCCCGGGTCGACCACTACAAAAGAATTTTCCTAATTTAGAAATTTTCTAGAACATTTTCTATAAAATCTAAATTAAAATTATAGTAGTTGATGGGAGTCTGGATATGTGCCCGATGCATGGCAATAGGCTCACCACCTATTCCATAGTGGGACGTAAACGTAACTGGAGAAACGTGGGAGTGTTCTGCATTCCTCTGCCTACCTCTTCGGGGATTACAGGCGTGAAGTTACGTTTATCCTATATGTACGTCGTCAAATGTTAACATTAATTAATGAGTGTATTTATTTCTCCAGATTGTGCTGTTCTATAACGTTATATTGTTTCCAATAAACGTGAACAGTTCTTGTTTTTTAACAGATGTTAAAAATGTCTGTATAACCATCCGTCATATTATATCGTCTGTGTAATCTTTTTATACCTATGAGCTACAATGACTTAAATTAAATCGATTTAGATTATTAATCATATTCACATTTTAGGTAAGATTATTTCACGTGTTGTTTACCTAAGTTTATATAATAAGTGGTGATTATTGTAAATATCGATAACGTAATCTCGATCATGTTTAATCTACAATAATATTTTTATAACAACGGCAATCGCTGTAGGTAATGAACGTTCAGGCGCACTTGCGTGTAGATTCATCAGTCTGACAATACTGGGTCGATACTTGGATGTATCTACAGCAAATTTTAAAATCAGTCCTCTCTTTGGAGAACATGTCAACTGTTAAATCGTTCAAAAATGTTGTTTACTGTGACGTCTAATTAATCACTATCTAAATACGTAATGTTATGTACAAAATCGCGTTCACATGTTGAAATACACTCATTATCGATCGGTTGGTATGGGCTAACTCTTACTAAAACATGTCCTCGTGCTTCAGAGAGTGCGATTAGCATTTAGCCTTTAAAATTGACTTTAAACATTTTTGTTTTGTCTTTCATATGTTGTAATATGTATAAATGACAGGAATTTAGATACATGTTATTCGTACATGTGCTTATGTGACTATTGTTATAATTATCTTACAAGAGTACATTGTACACTCTAATTGTATGTTTTTGTATTAGGTGACGGCCTCGTTAGTTATGATGGTTGCAAGCTTGACTGCTGATATCATACTTAGAAAGAGGACATCGTGTAAATTCTTTAAATAAGCACGTTGCTATTGTAAATTCAAACGTTTTGAAGGAAATATTGACTTGACTAACAATTTCGTCGCATCCACATCCTCCCCGCGGCTCCGGACAATTTAACATCGGAACAATAAATCTCTAGAACAAAATGACAATTCGGAACAACCAAAACAAATTAAGCGGTGCATTGTTGGTACTTTCTTTAGAAATCTGACCATTCAGAGGCTCCATAAACTTGTGAAACTGTGAGATATATGACGCTGTAAAGTTTGGGCGAGCTTGGACTTATAAAATGTTTATTATCCTGCGCCGGGCCTGACCTTCGACGTGGACAGAGCAGCGAGGGCAGTAGTGACACCATGAAGCAACATAATTCGTGGCATAAATATACAATTGACCTAATTAACATGTGATGTATACATTTATTTTAGTATCCTAATTAGTACAATATAATTTTGGATTGAGCATCCCATTTTAGTACCTATGAGTACCTTTAGTAGGGTACCTTTTAAACCAGTTTAACTTTAGTACCTATTAGTATCAGTTTAACTTTTCTTATATTGAATAGAATTACATTCAGCTGTAATAATTTATGAAGATATGCTATACAGGGTATCCGCATAAATAATAAATGATTTAGCGTATAATTTGCACGACATTAATGTACAAAATACTCAATAATATAAACGGATTTAATATAATTCATTAATGTCACATAAAGTTATGGTCTTAATAATATTATGTAATAAAAACTGAACAATTCATTACACTTTTCAATATCTATTGACATCTGCCACAATTTGATTGACAAAGTGATTTATAATTTTTGTTACATCAAGAACTTATATGATCATGAATAGTAATGTTTTGAGCGGAGTAAGGATTAAATTGGATTAAAATGTCCTGTAACGTGTGTCTTAATATGGACAATGTAATTAAAAGAGTATAGTCCGAGACGTCCGCCACAAGGCGCATTATTAAGCAAACTATTGGGACAATTCCGAGCGCGCTATTCTGACATTGTTTCCGTTAAACTCGAATGTAAACAATTGTAAAATATTATTTACGGACCCATGTCTGTTTATTTATGGTCCTCGGCCGATCTTTCGCAACGATGACGGAACTAAGTTTGTTTACAGTGCTATATAGATAATTCTGCTCACAAATTAATTATCACGGCTTGTATGATTACGGGGAGTTCTCTTTTTAAATCTATCTACCTATATTGATAATTTCATGTAAAGAACACTTCGCAATCGTACCTCTTCGGTACAATTTTACGTGATATTATCAGTCTTAAAACAACACAATTTTTTTATTAATAAACAAGAGTTTTACTGCTTTGTGATATAATTCCTAATCGAGTTCATTTGAATGTCAATTTAGAATTTAGCCCGCAGTTGAAGTAATCTTTATTTTCTAGGAATTTATAGATACTTGTCGTTCAATTTCTGGCCGGTACTATTATACCTACTCAGTCCCTACTTATGTTTCTCGCATGAATAATGTATATTAATTTATGTATATTCGAATAAAAGAAAACTTATTATAAAAAATCAATGGTTTGATATTCGATTTGAATAATTAATGACTTTAGATGTATCGCATATTTATTTAGAGGTTAGAATTTCTTGTCTATATTCATAAATAAATGTATTAGTCAAAGTTATGTGCTTATTCTATTAATCAAAGTTATTTATTTGGTGACCTAAGTATAAATTACGTAAGATATGCTACAATTATGAGGTTCAGTTGTTGTTTTCAACAGAAGAAACATTGAAGAGGATTAACTTACATTTCCAAAATGTATGTCGCATCCTTCGTCATAAAAATGTTAGTAACCTTAGGTTTGTGTAGAAGCAACATTTAGCATTCTTTGTTACAAAATCAATATTGAAATTAATAACGTTTATTTAGCGAGACTAGAATGTAATATAGTGAACAATTCAACTCCATGCGTTTTCAGTTAATTTATGTAAATAAACATGAAAAGCAGTAGATAAACATTTATTTTACCCAATAACAATTGTCATCAATTTTAAATGCGTGTAATGTTTTCTATCTGATAGCAATTACTTAGCTAATTTTGTAAAAAAAAAGAATAGCTAGCGACATTTTCATTCCACGGAACTAGATTTGTTACGTTAAAGTGCGTTTTAGGAATTATAAAAAATATATTAACCTAATCTCGATCAAAGCTTTAATACATAAAAACATAGATTAATAAATAGTCAGAGACAGCAGCGATCCATAATATATTGGAGGGAATACACATTACGATCTTAACCCGGCTAATGGTCGCGGGGTAAATAATTACCGACGTCTCAATTTGTACCGCGGAATGCGATCACGCTGCGCGGCTAATCACGATATACGAGCGGTCAGGGTTGACGGCGTTGTTACGGAAAATTATTTTTTTATTCTACTTAAACGTACTTCTGGGAATCATAATACATTTAACATTACTAAACATAGAATTCGTATGCGATTTAAGTATCTTATTGTACAAGAAACAAACATTTTATTAAATGTTCAACGCTGGACATATTTATGCTGGACATATTTAGTATTGTTTTGTGTTACTGAATATTTTTGGTACTATTGCAGTCGTTATTTTGTAATTTAAACAGCATTAAGTTATTTTCAAATTTCGAAGTTAATATTTCAAAATAAAGTGTATTTACGACACGTATCATTTTTGTTCAAAACACATAAAACCCCACACGTGTATTAGTACTAGTTATACTTTACACTTGTAATATCTTCATTTTAAAATGTCACGTAACTGCTGTCAACCCTTTCATGACGCGGCACAGAGAACAAACATAAATCACATCCAAATGCGAATATACAACTAAGCAGTTCCACAATCACAATTTGCTGCTTTGTAATTAGTTGCAGCTATCACAAGTTTTAAAACAGAAAAAAATATTCATTCATTATACATAATGGTACATCGAATAAGTTACGAAACCAATTGACCTTTACTTATTAAGATACCTAATTAGGTAAGCAATATTAAACTATAGCATAATGCTAACTGTAAAAACATTTCATATTTGTCAATGTCACCGGTAATGGAAGAGTTCAGTTGATTAAAGTTCAATTATAGTAAAGCCAATTTAATAGTTATAGCCAATATTTGCTAATAAACGACTTTCTCTTCTTATATTTATAAGCTCATCAATTGTCTATTCTTGAGCCGTACACATGTTTCAATTGTTTATCTTATATCAAAATTAAATTACATGTTCATCGGGCACCTGTTGACGTATCCTATGACACGGGAGGGCAGCACAGGCGGCTGATATAATTGATGAGCGGCCTGCTGGACCCCCGCCGGCATCCGAGGGTCACGCGCACATTTGGTACGAGACACAAGCGACGAAGCTATATACTAAGACCGATCTATATTATGTTTGCAATAAGGACTAATAACAACCAATTTCGTCAATGATAAGATTTAAACAGTATACAAATTAATTAAACAATTATATAATACCAAAACGTTATTACGGTTCTTAACCTAAGAGGTATCTTAACCTAAGAGGTTAAGATTACCAAAATTAACTGTAGGCCTTGTTAAAACTATTAAAATGTATGAACAGATTGAATGTGTAACAAACATTTATCTACCTATTACGCATTCAATAAAACGCTTATTGAAACAGTTGTATAACTGGTATTAATTTTGTTTGCTGATAAATTTGAGCGCTTGTGGTAACAAACCGCTTTTCTTTCCTCACTTATGCCAACCAATGTGTTCGTAGCATATCTTGAGCGGTGGGTTGCCAAAATAAAACATTAATATTATAACGTTTTAATACTATTCAACGTCCCACCTGCTCTAATGAGATAAGACTTTTTAGATGTTTCGAGAGTTAAACAGCAAGAGACGAGGGGAAACAATATGAGTAACTATTAAGACTGAATTGAGGAAGGCCATTCTAATATCACGCTTTATGGTTACAAGCCCTTTACAGGGTTGTACGTTATAAATTAATTACTAACGCTTCTGGATTATAGACTTGAGGGTTGTGGCCACACACGTCCTAGGAACTATATTTGGCATATATAATTTAATTATATATTGGCATATTATGAATGAAACTTGGCCGGAAATCGAATTTTAAATCATCGATTTATTGTGTAAACTTTATATATTATATAAGTTTTATAATTGATCAGTATTCGGTATTGTATTTCCATCCATTTAATACTAACATTTTTGATTACAAAAGAATACAATGTAGTTACATAATCGAATAGAAATAATTGAATGTTTAGCTACTTTCATCAACGTATAATAATTACTAAAAAGTCAATCAAATTGAAATAATGGAATTCAGTGCGAAAAGCAACAACAGAAAACTTACTTTACTTTTTAGAATGACCAAAATACAACAACATATTCGCGTATAATCGTATCGTAGTCGTGTCGCCGCTGTGTCGTCGCCGTGTCGCATAGTGGAAAGGTTATTTATTAAAAAAAGGTTCATTTTTATAACGATATCTTAATTTCGACGGCGCTTGTTGATCGTTTGTGGAGCCTTGACACAGCGACCGGATTGTTTTATTATTACGCGCAGCGGACCCGAATCCGCTACGGTAATAAACAATGCTGTAATCATATTTTACAAACCGATGACGACGACGACGACTGCCTCGCTGGGCGAGTGGTTCCAAGTGCGACCGCTGATCTAGAGGTCTTGGGCTTAAATCCCGGATCGGGTGCTATAGGATTTTTCTAACTAGAATCCATTGTTTCTCTTAGTGTCTCGAAGTCTAGATTTGTGAACGGTGTATGGCAATAGGCTCACTACGTAGTCCATGGTGGAACGTAAACGTAACTGGTTAAACGTGGGACTGTATTGTACTTCTCCGCTTAATAAGTTAATTTTTAGGTTTTTAAAGGGCTGATGTTACGTTTGTTATGATAATGAGAAGTGACTGATAAATGTAGAAACACGATATATTTGTCAAGAAGTAAACTTCTAAAGCATTCTGTGCACTCTGGTTGCTCCGTAAGATTAATGATACAATCACAATCACGAGAATCACAGCAAAACGTAACACAGCAAAACTTAAAAATATAGTAAAATTGGGTAAAAACATAGTAACATTACAATATTTTTATACTTAGAATTATCTAATAAAACATAGAAACATATACCTACCGAATCTGATCTCATCTATATAGAGCAAACTATTATATTTAGTTAGTAAGTAGTAAGTACTATAGATAATAAATATCGCTATGAATAAATGGCCAAAAACCAAATAACTTTTTAATCGCTATGTGTGTATAAGACAGAAAAGCAAAATGTAGACAATCGATATCTTTCCCTAACCTTTAAAGGAAGTTCTTTGAATGTAAATGATACAACACAAAAGAATTAGTTATTTTCAAACTGGCGTATAGCGTCTAATGAGTTACAATGCTATTACGCTACTAACAAGTGAGGGGTGAGCAGGAATGAAATTACCCATACAAAGGACTCGCGAGTCGCTCCACGGGGCGCCTATTATCACACCCGAGCGTATGTAAGAAACATTAATAAGTATTTTCATCCTTATCACTATGGAAATTAGGGATACGTTCTCCCATTAAATTGTATGATCGGAGATGTCTTTATTATACAAATAAATACAGTTGTTAACAATTGTGTCCGCGTCGAAGGAATGATGCTTATCGGGTCAATTTTACCCCGCTGGTGGAGGAGGGTTATGTTGGAGAAAAGAAATGAATTGCGTGTTGTATGCTAGCTCGCATATGTGACTCCATTGGGGAAGGTGAAATAAGTGAACTTTGCTATTATGAGGAAATAATAAACTCTGCTTTGTAGCGTAACTTCTTTAGACGGCCATAGTAGATTCTAAAAATATTATGTTTAATCATAGTATAAGCTATGATATAAAAGGCCGCTCTGAGAGCAACCTGCCTCAGTCCCTGCGTAGCGTATGAATATGTTAAAGTTAAAATAGCCTATTGTTTTTAAAGGTTATGTTCCAACGACAAAAATAATAATTATCGATCATCAACACGTAACCATTTAATGTCAAACTAGGCGAAGTCTGTGTCACAGTAACTACACAGAAACGAAGGATTGTACGAGAAATGTTTCATTCATGCATTTCAAATGTGTTAAATTGATATCCTAATGTTATTGACAGTTGCACCTCAGTTCCACGGTCAACAAGCCGTGCGTCCATGCGCTAACCCAGCACATTACGTCCCGCCGACCATCAATGTCCGCAGTTGAAATATGTATTCGAGTTTAACGACACGTCAGTTATAACCAACACTACTATATTACGCCTAAAACAAACTTTGCGATAAGCAGCCTCGTAAAATGGCCGAGATGACATAAAACGCAATTAAACACTATCGTCTTAATAACAGGTGGAGACAGTCGTAAAAATATTTTATGTTCTTCTTGTTTTATGTTATTTTACGTTCTTTACTGTGGGACCGGAGCCAAATAAAGATGTATTGATAACTCATTTTTCCAAGTAACATAGACGCATATATTGTATCATTATGTTATGACGCATATTATAAAACAGCAGTTCACATTTTAAAACAAATATTTGGCACTCGGTTCTCTCTGCTTACTCTGTAAAGGATAAGAATGTCGTGATATGATAATTATATACATAACGATATAACTACTATGTGTTTCTAGGTATAGTGACGTATCTAATACCGTATATGGGTGAAGAGTTACTCACTTTGATGATTTCAAATAGTGTTCTAGAAATTATTTTCGATGGATTGCACAGAGTAACGAAATTCTAAACACTTTTCTGATGTGATCTCTTTTAACGAACAGTGAATAGTGATATGACGAACAGTTTAAGGCAATAAACACAACAATTTTGACTATTTGTTTATAGTTTACATACTTTGTTAATTGTTTAAGCTTTAAACTTTAAAGTTGTATGAAGTATTGTATAAACCATTTAATGAAGTTGCACGCTCGGTGTAGTCTTAAGGATCTTTGCCTAATTACATCACGGTTCTATTTTCAAGGGGTAGACAGGGAAGGGTGGTATTCCCAATTTTCAGCAGTTTGTTTACAATGTTTATTGACAAAGTCCCGCAATCCAATAACGGCGCGGTCCCATAAAGGTCACAGTATTTGACGTTAGCGGCAGTAAATGTCAAATATTAAACTCGCCTACCCAAAAACTACGGTGACATCCTTAAATTGATTGCGGCCATAACATTTTTTAATGGCAAGTCACATTCGTAAAGCTTTCCCACTGTTTCATATTTTTATTTACAGTGGAACGTTTTGTTAGTTGAATTTTATAGTATTTTTAAACATCGTAAAATATTTGTACTTTTATTGTAGGCGCTATCACACTCAGCGTTTTTGGAAAAAAATAAAGTATATTATTACTAGTAAAATTTTAGAAGCAGTCTTCCACTATATTATGTATAAAGATTGCGAAAATTAAATTACCAAAAGCATTTATTTACAGTTTTACACTATGGTATAGGAATTCTTTATTGATGGCAATTGATGTTTGATAAATGCACTATGCCATAGTGACTATGGCAACACTGTAAGCAAACTTATACAATGCATTTCGTGTCAAATTTATTTAAGATTAATGGCAATAAAAAATATGCATCTATGATTATTACAAACAAATATGATTTCAAACACAAAATATATTTAACATAATTAACAACGGATTCTCTTTACAGGCTTCAGATCGATCATGTGTGTTGACGTCGCGAAATATTGTAGTTAATTGACCAAAGCTATTGCTTGTATTCTCTAAAATCTATCAATATGATACCGAAACTATCAATATGATACGGGATCGTACTCTTATTTTATACATTGTTGTACTTCTAATCATTTGAAATACTAAATAAATTAACTTTGATTTTTTAAATCAGTTTATACATATGTTATAATATTCCTAACAGTAGTTGTACAATTTTAAAACTCTGTACCGCTCACAGCAAAAGGCGTGCGACTGATAAACATTTCAATAAAGGTGTCACGTAACGCAACGTCTGGTATAATTGATACGGAACCAACTTGCTATCTGAAATGGCCACATTCCCTTGCTTTTATGGGTGATAAATACTTTATAGAGTCATAATTATGACCATAGAG
>DWEJ01003305.1:0-10545 GCA_018245835.1 Mysoria sejanus stolli | reverse complement strand
ACATTTCCGGATTCCAAATCACTACCAGAATTATAATTTAGATTTTCTAATAGAAAATTTCTAATTAGAAAATTTTTTAGTGTTTGACCTGGGACCTCCTGATCTGCAATCGAACTATATTGCAAATTTAAAGCATCATAATATTTGCTATTACTACACTCTTTTTTTACAGACCTTTTTAGTCAAAATCCTTCACGGAAAAGAAAACAAGAAGATGGGGAAGAAGCAAGAGGATTCAAGAAAATGAGACTGGATAAAAAGTTAAAAAAGAAATTCCAGAAAAGTCAGGACACAAGTGGTGGACCCCAGAAACAAAAAGGTGACCGGTGGTTTAATAAAAATCAAGAGGATGGCAACAGAACGTTCCAGAAGAGACAGAGTGTTGGCAAGTTTAATAAAGCGGATAGTAAGTTCAGAAAGTCCGAAAAACACCAACAACATGGTAAAAAAGTTTTTGGAGGAAAGTTCAATAAAACAAAATTTGGACAAAATAGAGATAGGAAAGGTAGTAAAAGTAAAGGGAAGGGAAAAGGCAGAAAATGATAAACTTATATAAATATTATTTAACAAGAAATGTTTTGTTTAATTTAAATCTCAGTTTTACTTGCATAAAAGTTCTGTCGCAAAGAACCTCATGAATTAATAATAAAAACCTGATGAAAAAAATTGTAATACTTTGTCACTAAAGAATTTCCAAATTAAACTTGCACAGTTCTCTTAAAAGACTAAACATTCTTTAAAATCTTGATTATACTTTTATATAGGCAATGGTCTGGGTTTCTATGAAATCTTCTATGAAATACTATGAAACATTTAGAAGATTGACAAGATTTAATATTCCGCATGTTTCTGTAACACATTCCCGCGCTTGTTCCCACACTCTGCCATTGACTAGTATTTGAGAATAACAGTGTTAATAACATTAGCAGTTAAACAAACAGCATTATTTTCCATCTTTTGAGAATAAGAGTATTCGAAATTAGTAGTGAATGTAACATTAATATTTTTAGGATTACAAATTGTAGTAATGTGTTGAAGATAAGTGTTAAAAAAATTTAATATTTTTTTCACAGTAATCTTCAAAAATACTCACTAAAGTAAACCAATAAAGGCCAGTGCAAATAAAATGCATCCAAATATTTCTTAATTGCTTTTATTGAGATTTTCTTACAGTATGCTTGTACAAAATAGTAACTTAGAATATAATCACAATTATTTAACTTATTAAATTCATGACATAACATGACAGTTATTATAGACTTGATAAATATACATTTGCATTACATGTTACTTGTTGTAGATCTTAAATCAACATATATGTATAAATAACATGAACAACTAATGTTTTTTGTTTGCTCCCTTGCTAATTGAAGGACTGGTCGTTCAGTCAGTAAAGCCAGTGCAATAATATCAAAACTCACACACTAATTGATTCCTTACCAGAACTAAAACCAAGAGTAATAAGATCATAGCTTTTGTGGTCACAGTATTAGATGGTGTTTTTGAAAACAATGAAATTGATATGCAGATAGTCAGGCAGCTGTTTATCTGGACTAATTTAAAAGATTTTAAAGAGTCGGAGGTTTCCGAAACCGGCGTGCATGTATGAAAAGAGTTATGAATGTGGAGGACGCGCACCAGGTCTGTAAGGATAGAGATATTTGACGCTCCGTGCTCTCTGGCTACCCCGTAAGGGACCTGGCGTGAAGATATATATGTATGTATGTAATTAAAAAGATTTGTTATACAAATAATTTGTAAACTACCTATATTCGGTAGGCATTAGTTCTGATTATATTTGAAATTACATTAGTTCATACTGTTGATTAAGTTTTGCTAATTTATGCAAAATAAAGAATTATTTTACTAAATCATCCATCATTTTCTGAACTGAAGTTATTAACCAACAAATTAAAAAAATCATCAGCATAGTTTACGTAAAAATTACATGCTCCATACTATCAGATTTGTGTCATAAAAAATCTATACATGATTCAACTTTTAGATCAATAGATTTGATATAATCCAAAAGTATTGTTGACTATGAGTGCGATTTTTAAATATTCGTTACTATCAGCCATAATCTTAGCGGGCGGTAACTTACCACTGGTAAGGAATAATCAGATAAGGAAAACAATATCGTCGGCCATCATGACTTGGTTGTCGGCGGTCATGCGGTGCAGGGCAGCGTGCAGCTCGTCCGCGTTGAAGGGCTGGTGGGACAGCTGCTCGTTGACGTGCGCCGCCACGCGCGACAGCGGCAACGAGTTGGCGCGCTCGTCGCGGAACAGCTGCTGTACAGCTGACTTGAATTGTGCTAGCCTGGCAACAGATTTTTTACTGGTCATGTTGTTGGATTTCATCACTTGAAACACGACTGCTCAACTTTCGACCACATGCGATAATATAAATGAGGTGCACTGCAAAAAAATGCCTAACAAACTGTAATGCAAAATACTAGATGAAAATAATATATGATTAGCAAAGAAGAGAAAAATTCATTAGAAGTATTTAGTATAGCAAAATTGTATAAAAACTTACCGCGTAGGATCTATGCTCTTCTGTGACGATCTCGTAGTCCTTTGCGAAGGTTCAGGTTGCGAGGCGTGCGCCGTTCGCAGCAACGGCTCAGCTTCCTCGTCCGAAGAAAACTCGTATGGATCTTCGCCTTGAGTGCCACCCTGCTTATATATATTGTTATATCGAATTAAATTTTAATTATACACAGATTCTCTGTAGTCAAACTTTCTTGAAAATAAATCAACCACTTACAGAACGATAAGGCAAATCAACCTTCTAAAATATAAGGTATAGTGGCAAGTGTGTGTTGTAAATCGAAGAAATCAGTGTAGTGGATGTCACGTTGTGTAGAAAAAATTCAATCCCCTGACTCCATTGGGTTATATAATGCAGGATTATGCAAATACATAACGATTGTATATAAAGTGTATATGGTATCAAGTATAGAGTAAGGTAGGTACGTGCCGCTCGACGCGAGCGCTTGGCACGCGGCCGCTGCTCCCCACCGCCCTCGCCCTCCTCCCCGTCGCCGCCCTCCGCGCCCGACGACGCGCGCCGCTTGCGCCGCTTCTCCTTCGTCAGCACCTGTACAACGTTCACACAAGTTCTAATTAATTTCTTACACAAGAGATACCCGTTATTTTAAGACATATATATACAAGGCCCAATATTCAAGAGCCTACATATATGGCCATATACATAATTTCAAGTTATACAGTAACTTATACATCGGTGATACCAATTGAAACTGTATAATGACCCTTTTGATGTTTGTTATTTCGACGAGTTTTGATATTAAGGATTCCAGTACGATTTGGGAATGTTTATGTGAGAGATTTGATTGATACCAAGTTCCGGTTTAAGTTAGGGTTTTACAGGGATTCAAAAGACTGCACAAGAATTTAAAAAAAATGCAAAATAGGGAAAAGAAAAAGGACGTAAAGCATAAAGTGTGAAACCTCGACATATGGCTACCGATTAGTAAATGTAAAACTCTACCAAGGCATGCCCACCTTCTTGAAATATGCGTACTGCACCAGCTCGATAGCGGCCTGCGCGTCATCCTGCGTCACCTGAAAACTCAGCCGGCATTTGGCGTGAGCTGTGGCGAGACGGATGAGAGTCTCCAATGTTCGGGCTGTTACAGGTTGTGTCTGGAATACACGTTTAATTTTATACCACACAAAACAATTTTCACCAGTTATGTTATATGACCCATGTAATCAGATTGGTTTATTGACATGCTTGAGGGCAAACTGGTTTTACTATTAAATTTCAAAAATTTAAATAGTCTCATTATCTCACCCTGGCTACGTCACTGTCCATCATATCCTGGTTTCTGAGCCTAGTGTACTCATCAGCAATTGTGTCGGACGCCTCTTGTGTGAGTTTTGGCTTCATTAATCGTGCTATATGGATGTATTTGCGCATGAATTTCGTACTCAATATCTGATCCTTCTTGCTCCGAGTGCTCCCGTGTAGAAGAGGATCATATTTTTCGTATATCGTTTCCTCAGACGGCTAAAATTTTTAATTAGCAATATCAGTTTGTGTGACATTTCTGGTAAAATCAATAAAACTTTAAATAAAACTTACATCAACTTCTTCATTATCAGGATTTTCAGTTGATAACATTTCCACAGAAGACCCCATTGGGAGTACTTCGCCGTCTTGTTCCTTTGGATTCCTGTATCGATGCATCCTTAGTACATGTTCAGATATCATGTTGTCATGATCTGCATCAGCTATGTCCAGCATCACAAACAGGAGATCGAAACGGGAGAGTAGCGAGTCTTGCAGCCCAATGTTCTCCATTGGAGTTTTGTACTGATCATACTGGTGACAACAGAAAAATTACAAGCTACAGCCTAAATTCATCATTATCGAATCAAACAACTCTATTTTATTTTTCATCTCTTCAACAGTTACCAAAAGCAAGGTCAGCAAAAAATCAAGTTATTTATTTAAAGCTGATATTTCGGCTGTCAAAGATGTCCATGAAAAGTATATCCAAGGTTTTTAAAGGAATAATTGGTCATATAAGTTGGTTAATAATTGTTGGACAGTGTCTCACCCTTCCGTACACGGGGTTGGCGGCGGCCAGCACGGAGCAGCGCGCGTTGAGCGCGGCGTGCACGCCCGCCTTGGCGATGGTGACGCGGCCCTGCTCCATCACCTCATGGATGGCGGTGCGGTCGATGTCTGACATCTTGTCGAACTCATCTATGCACACCACGCCTCGATCCGCCAGCACCATAGCACCTGCTTCCAGTCTAAGAACACAATTGATGAATAGGGAATAACACTATCTCCATATACAAAAGTAGAGTCCATACCACTACTGTGAATTTCATGTTAGAAAAACCCAATAAAACTTTGCATAACCCAGGTATTGAATCCAGAATCACTTTATAGTTGCACTAGCAACCACTAGATCATTGTGACAATCTTTATAAGAAACTGTTCTAAGCTTTCATGTTATACCTGCGATCTCCAGTCTCAGGGTCAGTGGTAACAGCAGCAGTGAGACCCACACCAGACGACCCGCGTCCAGTTGTCGTGACTGCTCTGGGTGCTGTCAGCAACACATATCGGAGAAGTTGTGATTTTGCCACCGATGGGTCCCCAATTAGAAGAATATTGATGTCACTACAAATATTAGTTCAAAATATTATTTGGCATCATTTTTTTAAAAATTTGTAATAAAGTGTAGAAATACAAAATGTGTAAAAGACAAATAGTTTAAGACTGTGTGCATCTGAACTAAGTGCAACAAACTAAGATTTTTTTTACTAATCAAAATATACTCTTACAACATCAACTCCAACACATCAATATATTAAAATTAAAGTTACCCTCTTAGTCTTGTGCCATTAGGCAGGATCTTCTCCATCCCTCCCAGTAGCAGACACAGTATTGCCCGCTTGATGTAGTCATGTCCATGAATTGAGGGTGCCAGTGACTTACTGAGTAGATCAAACATATCTGTGGTACTATGGTTGGCTAAACGCTTGCACAGCTTGATATCTTCCAACGACACATTAAGGTTCATCTCTTTATTGATTTGTGTCACATTGTTTGCTATGAGAATAGTTCTGTAATAAAGTTAATTTATATGAACACTTGTTACTACTTATGAGCTATGTTGATACAACGTAACTTTACGCCTGTAATCCCCAAAAAGGTAGACAGAGGAATGCAGAACACTCCCATGTTTCACCAGTTATGTTTATGTCCCATTATGGAATAGGTGGTAAGCCTATTGCCATGCATCGGGCACATATGCAGACTCTGAACCACTACCAGAATTCTAATTTAGATTTTCTAGTAGAAAATGTTCTAATTAGAAAATTTTGTAGCGTTCAACCTGAGAATTGAACCTCCCGATCGGCAGATACACTTGCAACCAACACGACCAACGAGACAGTCAAATGACGTTTTGTTGATACAATTGATTGATAATCAAATCTTAATTTTTCATAATAAAAAATTGCTGAAAACAGAATATTTCTCTTTCTTTACACAGAGGAATTTTTTACAATATTGAAAATAAAGTACCAATTAATAATGTAAGAATGTTGGAAAAAATCCCTTTCCTATACTGTACATAAGACAGACAAAACTGTACAAAACATTACAATCTTAGCTTACAATTTTAAAATAACAAGTAAATTTTTATATTTAGTCCTTACCTAAAGGTTCCAGCAGTAAAGCTCCCCTGCTTTGATGGCAAACACCTGTAGTTTCCCACTACCTGCACTCTATCACCAGGCTTGCATTTATCCACCAAGTCATCATCACAAATTATGTCCACACTTCTCGGTAATTGGCCGGCAGGAGCCCGTTCCGGCATCTCTTGTACAGTTAATGTCTGGTGATCTTTGTAGCGAGAAAGACCATATTCTGTTTCAAGGGGATTCCCCTCATCATCCTAATAGGGGTAAGAACATGGTAGAGTGAGAGCCATTTACAAACAATCAAATGTTTCCAATGTTAATTAAAAGTTTTCATAAATGGGACAGACTTACAGAACAAACATAAATCTATAGATTTCAAAAATCTATTTAAACTCCTCACAAAAATTAAGGGAGCAAGAATAGAATCCAATTTTTTACAGATTTTTTGACGAACTGTATCTATGTAAAAAATGATCATACAGGAAATTTAAAAAAAGCACTTGTAATCTCCAGGTCTCTACTTTTCGAATCCGTGAAGCAAAAATTTTGCCAGGCCACGGTTTCAATGCAATTTGAAAAAGTATGACGAAAAAAAATTTCCAAATTCTTATCCTTCTTTCTTGGGCTCTACGGGCTCGGAAATTTTTTTTTCGATAAAGCGATCATACGGACCAAAAAGCCTGATTATTCAGCTTCATTTTTGTTGTTTTAAATTCTTCCTATGTCCATGTGTCACAGAGATATCCGGAATTGAACAAGAACCCTTTTGTCTTCAAGCAGGAATATTTCGACAAATAACTGATCAAGTAACTGATGCAGAAATGAGAAAAGAAGTAAAAGAAAAAAAGATTTTTCCATTTCAAGAAGTTGCAAAATTTTTTTGGGGTAAACTTGGTCCTTTACTTTTTATTAAAATTTTGATTGATCGGCCCGGAAGAACTGTTCAGTGGATCAATCTATAAATTTACAGGGTTATTGGGAGTATATTAAGGTGAAAAAATTCTGAAAAATGTTGCTCCCTGCTCAATATTTGCCGTGATACAGCCGATTTTCCTAATCAAGATAAAAATTCAATTTTTTTCGACTTTTTGCAGGGAAGTATTGAGGGTTAAAAAAAAATTTCATTGTGGATTGTCCTCCGATTTTCAATGTGACCATTTGTTGTAGAGAAATTCCTACTTGAAGACAAAAGGGTTCTTTCTTGTTCAATTCCGCATATCTCTGTGACACATGAACATAGGAAGAATTTAAAACAAAAATAATCAGGCTTTTTGCGTCATATGATTGCTTTATCGAAATCAAAAATTCTGAGCCTGTGGAGCCCAAGAAAGAAGGAAAAAAATTTGGAAATTTTTTTTCGTCACACTTTTCAGATTGCATTAAAACCGTGGACTTGTAAAATTTTTGCTTCATGGATTCAAAAAGTAGAAAAATGGAGGTTAAAAATGCTTGTTTTAAATTTCTGGTATGATTATTTTTCACATAGATACGGTCGGTCAAAAAAACTGTAAGAATTTGGATTCCATTCTTTCTCCCTTAATTTTTGTGAGAAGATTATATTCAAGGTCTGTAGCAGATAGTGCATTATAAAATTTTCTAATGAAACACGAGAAATGACTTTAACATTGACAAAACAAAAAACTCTCAGATGTTTTGAAAACATTCGCTGCAAGTAGGTTAATAAAGAATGTGATATCAAGAATTTTATGCTGCTTGGGATTAATCCACTGATTAAATTCATATTATTATTACTACTGGATAAAACGCCAAAATCAAGGGGCTATACCTTGGTTGGGTATACTGCAGATGTTGGAAATGCTTCAAAAGAAGTCAAGTCAGTATATTTTCTCTCCATGACTTTCTTGGTGGCTGGACAGTAATGCACACTCCGTACCACCTTTGGACGCACAAGAGAAACCCTTGTTACGATGCCTTCAACACATATTAGATTTCCTAAGTACCTAAAACATTATATAGGAAGTATTTATTAAGTCTATTAAATAATATGGTTCTGTTGTACATTTGATTGCAACTTAAAAACCACTACAGGGCATGTTCCCTAAATCGTAAATATAAAACATTACTATAATATACCACATCATGTTAGAATTAATCAGTTCATAGTAATTCTAATAGCATGTAAAACAGACTCATATAAAAAAAAATTATGGATAAGCTATAGAAATTTTCCAGGTTTATATGAATGTACCTAATACGTTTAACTATATATTTGCATAAACAGAGCTATAAATCAGTAAAAAAACATATTCCAAACATTGCTGTCAAATTCTTTATAGTAAAATGTTTACCTGGAAGTCAAACTTCTTGGTGTAACATGTTTTGTCCCGAAACTACCAGAAAATGCAACGAAAAACTCTTCCATTTCCTTTGCATACGTTGGATCAATTGAAGACACGTACTCTTTTAATGCTCTTTGAAACGCTATTTGCTCTTCAAAAGCCGTTTCCAACAAATTTTTTGCTCTTTCGGGATTCTTTCTTCGTAAATCATTTATATTCACTAATAAGCGCTGACCCTTCTCCGTGATCATTTGCTTCACTCTTTCCATATAGATACCTTGGTCTTCCTAAAATAACAAAGTGTTTATTACAAAACATGAATTATTGTAAAACTGTACGAGAAGGTTATGTTTTTACTTCATCATCTAAGAACTCCAGATATTCTCTTTGTAAATCTCTTAAACGCTGATCGAAATCGCCTTCTTCCATTTTCTAAGAATATGTTATTCAAAATAAAAGTTAACAATTTTGAAACAATATCATAAAGTAAACTTTAGTTTTATTCTTTTGACATTTAATGGCAATATTAGGCGCGAAATCTCCAACAAACATTGTGCTTTTTTAATCAGGGTGTGAAACATAACTTTTTTAGAAAACCTATAAGTATGACATTTCAAATCGAAAATTTTAGAAATATGCAAGGTCAAACAGAATTCTGAATTTTTGACTAAGATTAAACATATTTAGTAATTTATTTTGAACTCTTTTACAGTTTTCGTAAAATAAATTTCTAATAGCATATTAAACGACTGTCAAAGTGACAACTGACGTTTACTAACGTCAGGTATGTTAAATTTGTGTTATGAATGGGTTCTGTAATTATTTTCTTGGTTGTAAATTGTATTTTTTTAGCAATACACAGCACCAAGATAATTTAATTATATTCAATGACACACAACTGAAAGAGTGGAGCGATAAATAAATTCTGACCATATCAAAATGTCTGAACAAAATTCGAATCAATCCCCGCCGCATAATGGTAAAGAAAATGTTAAGCAAAAGTTGAAAGTTCTAGCTTTTCACGGTTACCGACAGAATGGGGCAGTATTTAGAGCAAAGATTGGCTCTTTTCGGAAGGCCATTAGTAAATACGCACAGCTAACTTTTTTATCGGCTCCGCATAGAGTCACTAACGATGAGGGTGGAGGAGAGGAAGGTAAGATTCTAATCCCGAACCTATCTGTTGTAGCTCAAATGAATCATAATACTAAACGTACACCGATAGTTACGTCAGTTCATTAAATTTTCCAATATTGTAAGTCACAAAATACTATTAGTATCGATTATTAAAAAAAAATGTTTTCCATTTTCAGATGGCAGATCTTGGTGGTTTAATGCTGAAGACAATACTTTCAGTGGTAAATGTCTGGGTGGACCTGCGATAGGCTTTGAGGATACTCTGCATTTGATTGAAGAAGTGGTTAAGGAGCATGGACCTTTTCATGGTTTTATGGGCTTCTCCCAAGGCGCCTGTTTGGTTGGTTTGCTGGCAGCAATGCAACAAAGAGGATGTAGGTTATTATTTACATTATACCATATCAACCCTTCTATCGTTCTACTCTCGGGACATGGGTCCTCTCTCAGAATGAGAGGGTTAAGGCCATAGTCTGCCACGCTGGCCAAGTGCGAGTTGGCAGACTTTACACGCCTTGAGAACAATTTGAGTTTTTTTAGAACTCTAAGGTGTGCAGGTTACCTCACAATGTTTTCCTTCACCGTAAAAGCAAGTGATATTTAAACTTAAAACACACATTCTTTAGAGGTGCACCAGAGATTTCAACCCAGTCTCCCAGAGTGAGAGATCGAATTTCATGCCCCCGGGTCAAGCGTGACCTGAATGCATTGGCGGAGCGGCTGTCTGTGGAGATGAAGGAGTACCGCGGAGCCACCTGGGAGATGAGAATCGACCAGGCTGGTGAAAACGATACGTCACTCTTTCACCTCACCAGTCAGCTGACCCGTGCAAAGGCTTCCGTATGCCCGCTGCTAGACAGCAGCGGCAAACGATGCTTTAGTGCAGTGGACCGAGCGGAGATCCTTGCGGGGCA